>CAKNWW010347467.1:0-22908 GCA_932074435.1 Andricus kollari | reverse complement strand
AAATGAAAAATTTGTAATTATAAATGAGTTATTTTTGATTTATAAATTCAGAATCTATGTGTCTGAACGACTATAACTCTAAACAATTTTCTTCAAAAAAAAAAATTAAAATTGTAATTTTCTATATCGTCGTCAAACAAGTATAATACAAATGCAAATCCGTAACTGAATTGATTCTATATACATAAATTGTTTTCAAATATAAAAAGTTGTTTAATTATTAACAAAGATTAGCTTTTATGACAGTCCGAATGAGCCTTATTGTCAGGGCAGGTGTATATTAGAAGTTATAAGCCGCTCGTCTCACAGTCATAAAAATTCGACTCCCTAACATAAATATACATACGTCTTCAAGACGTAGAAACTTGTCTCCAAGACATAAATTGAAGTCTGGCTCGAACTTTTCGACTTCAGCATGTCTTGATTGGAGGCAATTCAAGTCGAAACCAAGTCGAAGAATTTTTACTCGGGAGGCTTATGTAAAATTCGACTTCGCCGGTCTGGACCGCGTTTTGAGACCCTTTGGTTCAGAAAAAGGTGTTTTTACGAATGTGTAAACTGGTTCGGATCTATAACCTTGTCATACTACCGAGGATTCAAGAATTGATTTGATAAGGATAAGGAAAGATGAATAATATAGAAGAGCTATAGATCTTATCTATAGGTGTCGCATGATTTAGAAATTCGCGTAGAATCTCATCTGGAAATCCACATGGATTTCCACGTGAATTCTTTAACCATTCTAGGAGCCTTAACGAATTAAACCTTCTCTTCTGCACTTTAAAAAAGTGGCTTGTTATATGAAACACGGAGCCTCTCGAAAACGTCTTGATTTTTTATTATATGTAGGCGTCCGCATGAGAAGGATCTTTATGGTCGGTAATTAGAACCGGCCATAAGAGCCCCTTGTATTAAAACGCCTACGTATTATAATTGATAAGAGAATTATATAGAAATGCATTTAAAAAACCGACCGCAATGCGCGAGTATTATAAATAAATTAATTTCCTTTTAAATTTTATATCAAAAGGAACTCAACGATATCTTTAAATGAAGACGATTCGACAATATTGTAATATTGGCAAGTAAGGCTTTGTTCATAAATGACGTCACACTTTATTTACTTTTGAATGTCTGGTATCAGTTCCGCTAAAATTATATTACTTTCTCTGCCACATTAGCGTGACGTCATTTATAGTTGAAGCCTAAGGTTGGCTACATATTGAATGTATTATTGCATTCTACTGGAATAATACATACTTCATCTGTATTCATATATACGTTTCTTGTCCTCAACAAAAATATATATAATGAGATATTGCCTATTATATAAGCTAGCTTTCTTCCCAAATTTACGCAGTTATAACATTGAAGTAACTATTGAAAAAGTTAGTTTCTCATATCTAGACAAAATGAGGGTCATTATTGCTGCTCTATTCGTGGCCTTTATCATCTTCGTTACATATATTGGTAATTATGACAACGTTTAGAATAAGATGAATAGAAGAAACATTTTTGAATTCAAAAACAGCCTACAGCGCGGAAAATTTTCATTTTGGGTCCTTTATGACGTGCGTACATTTTTTAATAGATATTGATAAATATCCTGAGCATTATTCTCGTTAGAAAAATCGTCAATGTTATTTTTTTTGTAATCTTAAAATATATCCAATTTTTAGAAATTTGGATGGATTTTTAATTTGAGTTAATCTAGGAGAAAAGCTCATTTGTACGAACCATTTTGTCTGGCATTTTAAGTACTACGAGTATTTGTGTGTTAATTGAGTGTGATAAAGTTTTTAAAGATTCAAAACAAATTTAGGATAATATCCGGCTCAATTTCCAGAACTTGAAAAATTTATTATAGTCTTATGAGGTCCAAAAAAATGAGGTTTAGGTTTTTCTCCAAAATTTTGAAAATCGATGTGTTCAGAATTAAATAATTTAAATATTTGCCCATTTCGAATAAAAAACGGTATTATCAATTTTCAAAGTAAAAAATTTAGGGTAAAAAATTGCAAAAATTCGTGTTCAGAACCATTGAAAATGAAGAGCAAAAAGTTTTCTTTTCTCTTTACTAGAAATGTACTCTGTTACACATTATCATCCAAGTAGGGTGTAGATTTAGTTTTATTTAATTATTTATTTATTTTTATCTAGATTCGTTTTGAAACAGTTTTTTGAGATCACAAATACAGCATTTATTGATTGCATTTTTTCAGACTGCTCCCTATTCGACGCGGATTACGATGCACCAACTTCTCATAAGCCTACAAGAAATGATTCTGATACTGAAGGAAACACGCGATCGGCTCCAAAGGGTAAAAATCGCCCATCACATTAAAAAAGATAGGGTGCATACGTTGCAAAATATCAAGGATTTTACGGACATTCAGGAGCACCGGGATAGTTTAAGATAAAAGTGACGAAAATGCCAATAAAAACAATAATTAATGTTTTTTTCCACATCTGACTCGATCATTATGTAGCGTATTATTAAACATATATTATTAAACCGTTTTATTACTGAAAACATGAGTTGAAATCTGTGTCAATTATTTTATATTATAGCCCTACTGAAAATAACAAAATTGGTAGAACTTTGCAAATAAGAATTGCAAGGAACGGAACAAAAAGGAAAAAATAAATGTTAATTGTAAAACCACAGAGAGAAGAACTGTCTATAGTTTATGTACATAATTCATTAATTATAGATGAGCGAGCAATCGAGATCTTTCCAGTAATCGTGAAGTTTGAGGTTTTAACGCAAAAATGAAGTATTTATAATATAAAAACGCAATAATAATATGATTTGAAGAAATTTTTGACAATTCTTGATTTATAAATTATATTAGTTTCAAAGCCGGCGGATTATGTCTGGAGAATATGGAGTACTCGATACCCTAGATCAGAGAGGGTATGGAATATTTCATACCCGGACACGCTAATTACGCTAATTATAGAAAAAAGCTGGGCGTATTTTGAGCCTGATATTAAAACACAAAATTAAGACGTATCATTTTTTAGCCAAAGAGGACTTAATTTTAGTTTTCAAACAAAACATAATTGCAGGAAGTTGCCTCTGTAACGGTAAAACTAATTGAATTAAATGAACTATTTTTAGATACGTTATTAATTTTAATTAATTATTACCTATTGTAGGCTCACTTTCCACTATATGGCGGTCTCTCTACACTACTAAAAGGAAATATTTTTCACGTTGATACAAAAAAATGAAATTTTCTAGCAGCCCGCGATTTTACACGTAATAAGAGATAATTTATGTTCCATCAAAAGAAGTTGAACCTGAATTTAGTGCCTTTGGGTTTGAGAGATATCAGTTACGATTATTGGGATATACGCACACTTGCTTGACTAATCGTGAGTACAATGCGTTAGTGTACCTTATGAAAACAAGAATGAGTTGTCAAAATTTTAAATTTATATTTTGCTTTCAATCGGATGAAAACTAATTCTGAAGCAATATTTTAAGATGTTCATCTTCAATGCTATAAATAATAGGAACAAATAAAATTTCTTTACCGCCTTTAACAAAATTTAGGCCAGTAAAAAAAATAAAAAATAAAAACTACTCAATAGGTATACGAGTATATATGTATTTTAATTGCTAAGGAAAATTCATTTTATATTATAAATGTATTCATAAACACTTGATTTAAAAATAAATATACGTTTGAAATTCTGTTTTCGGATTTTGAGTTTAGTCAAAATGTAAAAAAATTATTTGCTTTAGCACATAATGTTTTACATTATAGAGTTTACACTCTACATTAGTGTGACCAGTGAAATCCCGATTTTTGGATTTTCTCAAGCGTTGAAGCGTACATTACATGTGTGCAAAAGTGATTCATATTGGATTATTTCGTTATAAGCCCGAGCTTAAAGGTATGTAAAACATTAAAATCGATCATTAGCTATGGTATGTTCGATTCTTAGAATAAATGTAAACAAAGCGTCAAAATGACAAATACTTCACCTCACTTTTAACGTAACCTGTGAAATCTCGTGCAGTACATTCATAATTAATTACTGTGCCGTCTTGCTTGTTTTTTTTTAACAAAGAGAAAATCAAACATCGAATTGTCAATTATAACATAAATTTGATGTCACTCGTGTAATCTTATTATTAATTATAACAATATATGTAAAACTTAAAGAAAAAAACAATGTAAAGCTTTGTTTACAGCTGTAAAAATAGATATTCGTTCATTTGAAATATGTAAATTCACTCTTTCCCACGTTTAGTACTGCGCAATAGTACTGCGAACGGTTTTCTCATAGAAACGCATATTAAATGAGCTGAAATCAGACATCTAATATCTTTTGAGTGCGATTTTATAATTTTTCATGGTTTTCTTCGGGTTTCAACGTTCACATTTTATGTTGAACATTCATCCAGAACATCTTTATCCAAAGCCTTTAAATATTTGACGAAACATAAAATAAGCAATGATTAGTTAGCCCTATAGTAGATAAATTTGATTTTATATCAAAGCAATTTTTTTTTAAGTGGATTAAAAAAAATTTTGAATAACGAAAAGTTTTCCTGATATTTCATTTCTTATATGTATAACAAAATGATCAATTTGTTTGACTGAACAACTTCAAGGTTTGGTCCGAGAAAAACCTTCAGATTCGGCCGTTTCGTTCGCTCCCCTCCTCGGAGCGTCAGCTATGAAATGCATCGATCGCGACCGACGCTAAAGTGGTGGGGGTAGCGCTCGAGCGAGAAATCGGAGAAGCGGCCATGCTCGGGGTGGCCCTGATCGGAGCTTGGACTGTATTTCAGATATCTAACTTTTTTAAAAAGACTAAAATTGGAATGAATATAATGTATCTCGTAAATGGAATGAGATATACGGCAAAACAGACAACATTTTCGGAATTAACACCAGAATAGTATAAGAGTATATAATTTATAATTATAATGTATAATGTATAATGAGTAAATAACTGTGTAATGAGAAGATTCATTGATAAAAATAGTGTTGATAATTTGAAGGAAATTATAAAAAGGAATTCGGGTTTGCACCGGTCAACTACTGTAAACCACTCTGCCCTCCCGTGACGGATCCCACTAAAAAAAACTGATTGGGGCGAGTTGAGATGAATTAACATTGATGAATTCGCCCGAATCTTGCTTTCTGATTCGTTGAAACGAATTGAGGCGCACTGGGATTCGAAAAAATTAATACAAAATGCATGCGTCGAGACTCGAACCAGCGAGTCCTCTTGTATCAATCCCGAGCACCCCCACTGAGCTACCGGAATATTCTTTAAACAGTTACAACGGATCTTTTATATCCCGCACGTTGTTTCTCCTATTACGAATTGAACTGAATAAATCTAAACTTGATGAAATTCGCCGTCATGACATGGGGCGAATTTAAGTGTCGCTTTCATTTTTCCGAATTAAGAAGAATTTACCAGTTTTTACCAGTATTCGCGCTGATTAATTCAGGGGAACTGAATCTTAACTTAAAATCTTGTAAATTAAAATGAATTGGCTGACACTGAAATTAATTCGTGCTCACGCAATCAAATGAATGAGGTCCCCAACAATTTTTCGCCGAATGCGTGCGAATAGCCGATTTGAAGATTAAATTATTAATTTTCGAATTTATACGAATTTACACACTGCTACAATTTGTGTTTGTCCCAAAGAAAGATTCATGGAGGCTTTACGCCCCTAGGGTATGCTCTGTGGTGCGAGGAACACTTAGACCTCTCGCACTTTTCGCAACAACTTCTGCAATACTGTGCCGAAGACCTTAGGAAAAGGGGTTATATACGCAGAGCGCCTACTCTACAGCCGCTAGAACAAGCCGACAGCAGAGAAAGAGAGGTTCCATAACATTTGGCAGGAAGTTCACTGCCAGGGTCAGACAGTACGCGCGCGAACTACGGATCCATTGTCACACACTCAATAGGTCAAACCTTCTGACCATCAAGCAGTACATTGTTGACAGAATACGGATACTATATAATGCTAGGAGAAGTCTAGACCGGAGGAGAGATGGGTCCCAACGAGAGGAGGTCGAAGCATTTTGGAGAGAAGTCTACGAAGTTCAGTATCCACTGAAAGAAAACACAAAGAACATAAATAGCTTCAAGAAGCTATGCAATGACCTCATAACACCTGAGGAGGAATGCGCACCTATCACTACCACAGAGACAAAAGAAGTATTAATTGGGATGAATAACTATTCCGCTTCGGTACCAGATGGTATCAAAAGCTTCTGGTAGAAAAAGTTTCCTTCAACTTACCAGCATCTGGCCCGCATTTTCACCTCATATCTAAAGTCGAAAGAGCCTACTCCGAAGTTGTTGGAGGAAGGCAACTTACCTGAGGTCAATAAGGGAGGTCTGAAGGGCCAATAACTTTTCTGAATACGCTGTATAAAATCTTCACAGTTGTTCTAAATGATAGGATTTTTCGGACAAGCGGACCTGTATGGCAAGAAACGTAAGAACCACGCGGCTCAAAGAAAGGCGTAGCAGGATTTTACAAAAAACTGATAATCGACAGGTGCGTTTGCAAAGATACAGCAGGTCACCAGCGCTGCCTGTCGATGGTCAGGATTGGCACCCGGAAAGCTCTCGATTCAACCTCCCATAGACTTTTCATCTGTCTGTTGGAAAGCTTGAAGGTTCATCTACACATAGTTAGATTCACAGAGAGATTGATACCCCTTTGGAAAACCAGATTTACTATGTCACCTGGAAAACAACCTGTGACAACTAACAACGTTAGCTTCCAGAGAGGCCTCTTTCAGAGTGCAACCATGAGCCGTCTCCTCTTTTGCCTCACACTATTGCCTCTAATTCTCGCACTTCACGATTCCCAAGGGTTCTTCTGCGCCAAGCCTGGATATAGAAAGCATAAGGTCACTCACGCATTTTACATGGATGCTTTCAAGATCTATGCTAGATATGCAGAGCAACTAAATCTAGTTCTAAGCATTGTCGAAGAGTACACTCGGGAGATAGGAATGGAGTTTGGGTTAAAAAAATGCGCCAAGATTAATTTGAAACGAGGACGACTTGCTGTCATACCTGAGTGTGCCAGAGAACCGAATTCAGGATGTAACGAACATATATGCTTGTCGTACCAGTACTACTCTATTCATTTGGAAAGGTGCCATAAACGAAGTACGAGCTCAAATCCCCCAACATCTGGTCACGAAAGGTTATGCACATAAACAAAAGCTTGCATCGTAAGTTTTCTGTTCCGCGATTTTACATCTCATGCCATCAATGTGTTTGCGGAATGCTGAATCTCGAGGGTCTTCACAACAGAATCATTCTAAGTAGAGCACTTATGGTCGTAAATGGACACGATACTCTTCTTGAAATGGTCAGGAAAAACGAGGAAGTAGGTAGCGGAGCCTTTTTTTACAAAGCAGCGGAGAAGGCTGCTGAAACACTTGGCCTCGACTTTAATATCAGGGGTGAACAAAATGCTTCAAACATAACCCATCTCAGGTAGTCACTCTACCAATAGCTCCTCGACAAGAGGATGCACGGCATCTTCCACAGAAATGTGGAACGTACATTAAAAAATAATAATATGAAAAATTGCTCGAAAATTTCGCAAAGAAAGCCAAACCCCTGCTTCTATGATTGTGACCCCCCCCCCCCCCATAATCTCTCCTTATACAGCCTGAGCTATCGTTTGCTTTCCTTTAATCGTTTAATCACCCGGATTAAAGTCAGACACGGAGTGTCTGACTTTCACAAAAGAATTATGTTCACTATCAAATTTTCAGCACCAGCCGACAAAATCATCACAGCGGGATTTCAACGGGAGCGGGTGCCATTCTACAAAACTGCACCCGCTCCCGGCGAAATCAAGGTAACGTTTCAGCTGTGACCGCGTCTAGCGACCGTGAGATAGGTGGTTACAGTCTGGGATGGACTCAATACGACGATCCGGCGAAAGTCTCGTGCACTCTGAGGACACCCTAGAGCTAGATCTAATTGCTTTTGATTGCTGGCATAGATCTTGAGATCATCGATGTAATATACATGAGTGATTTTATGCTTTCGATATCAGGGTTTGCCCCAGAAGTACCCTTAGGAATGGTGAAGTGCGAGAGATAGTGGCAATAATGTGAGGCGAAAGAGGATGTCATATAAAAACGTCTTAAAGGCATATATGTTCTCCGGACATCTTTCGTACTTTTATCACCTTATAGGTAGGTATAATTTCAAATTTAATATTGAATCTTTTAAACCTTATTATATCATAATA
Source organism: Andricus kollari (assembly GCA_932074435.1). Lineage (NCBI taxonomy): Eukaryota > Metazoa > Arthropoda > Insecta > Hymenoptera > Cynipidae > Andricus > Andricus kollari. The sequence continues at coordinate 14,633 of CAKNWW010347467.1, read as the reverse complement.
AATTACTTATATTATGATATTTTTAATAATCACAAAGTCAACAAAAGAAAAATATATATTTGAATCGCGCGCCATTTCATTTTCGCTCTCATTCCATCTTTGCGGTTTCTTTTCTGTTTTTCTGACAAGGAAAAAGTGATTGCGTGCTTGCAGTTTTAAATTCGGAGCAATATAAAATTCTTTAGCAAAATGGTAAGTTATTCTTTCATTAATTATAAAGTATTTACTTAAGTGACTCATTATTTAATTTCTGTAATACAATAAAAAATGCATATACTTCCCCCATTTTTCCTGTATTCAATTCTACGAAATTTTAGGTTATTTTGTTGCATGTCGAAAAAAAGTTGTTTTGCCATTGTGCGATTCACTATCTATGTTTTAAAATGTCTCTAATTCCTTTTCTATATATTTCCAGTCTTTGTATTCTATACATTTTTTATTTAGTATAATGACAAAACAAAAGTAGTGGTCTTTTAGAGTGAGGTTTGTCCATGAAATGACAACCCCATTATATAACATAAAAATCTTCTGTCAGGAACCCTTTACGGTTTGTTATGTTTACATATTAAATGATAATAAACGTTACTTAGTACGAAAGCATTATTTTATTTATTTAAAATATTTCAATAAATATTTAGATCATTATTTTAGTACGCTTCGTGATGTCGCACGAAATTCTCATTTCACTCTCACGCGTGCATCAACTATCTTCCGTGCGAGCGATATGCGTCGGATATGATGACACATATGTCTGCATCAGTGACTTCACGCGTGCGGAATAAATCCGCACGCGTGTGAGTAATATGCGTAGCATATGAGACTATAATTGTTATCTGGATTATGATCAACCGTTGGTTTTGTTTTACGGTTTGCATCTGCCAAAGCTCTCGCTGCATTATACACACTACAATTGATAGTCCAGAGGTCGGGATCTTCGGAAAAATCTCCACGAAGCTCGTCATCCAGTTCAGCCAGATCCAGATTAATTTTAATCACTGATCCAGCTGCCGCGGGCCGTATTATTAAATCTCTGTCAGATTTCGTTATTCCGCTGGAAGTTGAGTTTTCCAAGCTGAGCTCCTGTAACCCTTTTCCCCACACGACAAATCTGCTGAAAGTAAACCAGTTGGGCTTCTCTTCCTCCCCTTCACCGCAGTGAAATTCCTTGAGACATGATATGTTTCACTCAAACTCGAGGAATTCCAAAACGCTCGTCAATCTCCAACAATCCGAACCTTAAGGCATGGTTATACGAGGGTTGTCGAAAAGCTTTTGGCCTAACAAAGATATGGCTCCAGGAGTTTCAAGTGATTATGATTTCTGTAAAGTTTGACCTCTCAGAGGACCTAATGTGAAAGTTTTAGACAGATACATTCTGTTTCTGTATCGTGTTCTTTCGGAAAGCAAAGAAGTTTTGGTTTTTTTTCAAAAAATGAGTAAAATCGGATGTCGTACAGTGATCAAATACTTTGTTTCAAAAGGTTAAACGCCAACCTAAATAAAAGAGCAGATGGATTTCACTTTAGGAGACTCCGCACTATCGTTTTAAACGATAAAGAATGGCCTCCTGACTTCAAGTGTGGTCGTTTGTCCACGCTTGACGATGAACGTTCAGATCGCCGAAAATCCGCCACGACTGAGGTTAAAGGTGCGAGAGCTTGCTGACATTGAGCCTTCTTACACCGTGCGCTATTCGCTGGCTTAAACTGCTTAAGTGGGTGCAGAGTGGGGATAAGCGTAACTGAGACGTAACCTTGGCGCATGAGAGGAAGAGAGACTGGGCGCTTGCTCTCTACTCCCTCCCATGCTCCAGAGTTAAGCATCAGCTACGCTCATCCCCACTTAAGCAGTTTAAGCTAGCAAGTAGCGTACGGTGTAAGTACATTCATTGCAAAAATCTAAATAGACCATGTGCACAACGTTTTTCACGAAGATTTGCGTATGAAAAACCCGTCAGCGCGATTTCTGCCGCGTTTGGCACCCACCACGATAATGTACCCTCGCACACCTTTCCATTTGCAGTCGCAACAATCAACCTACTGCACTTCGTATTGCTGCAAAACGCATCGTCTTCACCATATTGAGCTCCAACTGACTTCTTCCTGATTCCTAACAAGAAAAAATTGCTTTCTGGAACGAGATTTTCTTCATAAGCAGAGATCATCGCAGAGACCAACACGTATTTTGAAGGGGCGAAGTAATCTCACTATACTGAGGGTGTAAAGAAGTTAAACAATTTTTTGTCCAAGTGGATTGAATTGACAGGAGACTATGTTGAAAAATAACATAGACTATTGTTTTAATGCATATTTTTTCTATGTCACACAGAGAACTTTTTGAACGACCCTCGTACAGGAGTCCCTCGCAGATAAAATATCCCATGAATCGGATGTGAACTTAAATAGCTCATCCATTTCAAATCAGAATCCTAAAAAGGTCTGCCTTAGCCAAGCCCCTGCTTCTATGATTGTGACCCCCCATAATCTCTCCTCATACAGCTTCTGCTGCTCAACAGGACCTGCAGCGAAGCCTAAATCTTTTACATGGGACAACAGCTCTGCTGACGTCAAGTCCCCACTTGTGTGTCCTTTCCATTACTGAGACATGGCTGAAGGAGAAACTGGTATATCGAGTCAGCGACTATGTGTCATTTAGGGTACCTTTTCACGGAGCTCGAATTTGAATTTTTCATTGAATCATGATTTCACGTAGGGTTCGCATCTAGGTTCTCGACCAATCCCATTTGCAATAAATCAGTAAGGTAAGTAGAAATAAATCCTATACAAAATATTAATTCCAGTATTAATTCAGAATCCACTGCCCGTGAAAAGGTACCCTTAGAAGTGATCACATAAAAGAGTGGGGGGGGGTTGTCCTCATATTGGTTAGGAAAGGCATTTTTAGCAACACTTTAGATGTTTCTGATTCCTGGGAGGATGAAATAGACGTGGTTGGTATACATATATCACGACTAATGATCAGGGAATGGCCATCGTGTGTATATTACTCCGGATAGGTGAATATCTAGAGACAGCTGGGATTGGATTTTGGGAAAGCTTCCAGGCTTTAAACACGTGATCTTTTGCGGTGACTTGAATGCGCACCACCCGAATCGTGGTTCTACAAGAGCATCACTCGCCCCACGTGACAAAAATTTGATCGCCGCTTATGATTTTTTACCCACCAGGGTCCTTGAGCTGGGGACCACAGCGGAAAACCTGGACCTGATCTTTGCTCCTAGCTAGATCCTCTTGTTGGCTCAGACAGAGGTCCTTGGAGAGGCACATGACACAGACCATCTGCCTGTTCTTATGACCATAAGTACCCAGGTTAAGTATTCTCCCATCGCTATGATGCCTCCGGAGTGAATTGGGTGGTACTTAGCTGATCGATGGAGGAAGGAACCCCAGCCCTGAAAGATAAGTTAGCCTTTCCGGAGATAATAGTAGCAGACATTTACGATAAGTTCTTAAACCTGATCTTCTCGAGCCTCGAGACTGACGGAGCCCGAAGAGGGGGTGTTGACTCCCACGTGAACTCAAAATACCAATTCGAGGTAACGAGGTAGCAACTTCGGCCCCGATCTCAGAGGCGCGCCAGGAGAACGACCAGATCCTGATTAGGCTGCCCTGGCAGGATATCAGAATTAGGCTAGGCGAGGAATTCATGTCTGGTTGCAGAGCTTCCTGAATACCGGAGGTGGTTTCAGAGAGGCACGGTTATTTTAATTTTATCACGCAGGAATCGCGCGTGTTTAAGGGCATCTCCCTCTCCAGACGTTATATAAATCTGATAACAAGACCCGGAGCTGTCCGCAGAGAATTTCGAGATTGGTAATCCTAATGAGGAAACAGCACGATCATTCGGGCAGAATTCGGGAAACATTACAAAGTCATGTAAGTTAGTCTTCTTTTCTTTTACTCATTCCTTTTTCCTGATGAATCTTCTGAATCCCTTTTCCACCTGGTACCTCTCACTCCGTTTTGCTGGTAAGCTGCAACGATACCTGTTTGCATCGAATTTTGAACTTTGAGGGACGCCTGGATAGCTGGACTGAGTTTCTTCTGCCTCTCTACTACTTTTTCTTGAAATCGAATTTACGTATATGTCCGCATCCCTAGATAAAGGCCAATCAACATAACATAAAATAACTGAAATTTCTCATTTTTCAAATATACCACTTGCTTAAACTGAAAATTATACCAATACCCTTATTGGTAACGAATTACTGTCATGGCGGACTGATTACAAGTAGCCAGCGCCACGGTGGAAATAACTTAATTTACTGGCGCGCTTAGGAAGAAGAGGAAGTTAAAGAGGAAGAGGGCGAAGGAACCGTCGCATCACTCCCAGTGCCGTTTAGGTGCCGAAACAGGCACAAACAGTCCCAGAAATGGCACTGAAGACCCAGTGCCTCGGCAGAGATAACGTTTTATCAAAAAAATCTGTTTTGCTTAAATCATTGTTCAATCTGTGAGTATACGTTGATATACTTTGTTATATGATATAGTTTATTCTATTACATGCACGACATAGAACAGAAAATCCTTTGGAAAGAATCTATTGTCATAGTATAAAAATAGTTTTGAATAAAAGCATTTTTGTTGGTACAAAATTATCTCTGTCGAGGCTTTATTTTCAAACAATTTCAGTGTACCATTGAGTTTTTAGATTGAATTAGGGGACATAGCATTTTTGCGTATTTATTTCCTAATAATTTTTGTGATTATTGTGAGTTTGTCCCTGACGCTATTGTTCCGCGCAATCACTTTCGTACGCATCTGTTGCTCGAACCCTCTCGACTGCTGCTCTGAAACGATATTGGTATTAGTGTGGTGGTTTACTCGGTCGACTGAACTGTATCCAGTTGTCTATTTTCAGTTCAGTTTCGACTTTCGAGCCAGACACTCATAGCCTAATCCAGGGCAAATTGAGACACAAGTCTCATTCGTGCCGCGCTCGCGATTAACGTGCCATGTATTTTCCCTTTTCGGATGATGGTGAAGTAAAGTGATTTTTACGAATTGATCGTTTTCTGATGTTGTGGGAAGTGACGAGTCGGATAACATATACCTCCAGTTGCGACGGGATCGATCATTCCGAGAACAATCGTGCGTGGCCATAGATTTCGAAGCCTCATCTGAGATAAGTTTACAAAACTAACTTAATATTTCTCGTATATGTTTGACGAGCGCCATTTAAATATCAGTTGATTTTCACTTTTGGAAATTAAAATTTGGTTAAATTGCAGAACAGGGGCGTCACCTCTGACTTGGCAGGAACAAATTTTTGTTCGGCAAACAAACTATTAGAATCTTTAATTGAACGATAAATGAAGCGATTTGACGAGGCAAAAGTTTTAAATTATTGTTACTTTTGTTATTACGATGTCTCAAATGTTGGTCTGTTATGATATCGGAATGGTCATATTTAACTCACCGTTTAGGTGCTTTAAAACATCCGTACGGCCAGAAACACTGTAAGTAATTAATTAAAACCCCTTTGACCAGTCACAAAAATAATGTTTGTCAAATTCCTACCCCTTTGCAACGTCTCGTGGGGGCTTTGACTGGTCACAAAAATATTGTTAATAATCTCGATCATAATATGATCATTCCTATATCGTGACAGACCCATATTTGAGACATCGCAGTAACAAAAGTAACAATAATTTTAAACTTTTGCCTTGTCAAATCGCTCCATTTATCGTTCAATTAAAGATTCCATTATTTTGTTGCAGAAAAAAAATTGTTTTCAGCCAACACAGAGGTGACGCCCCTATTCTGCAATCTAACCTAAAATTTGTATTCAATCATCTTTAAAGTAACAATGCGTTGTTCCCTCGCTGCCTCATGCCAGGCCGTCATTAATTCATCAACATTTTTGTTAGTAAGTTTATGTTTTGAATAATCCAGTTATATTTTACCAGCGTATTAGTTGGCAGTCGTGTCGTATAGAACCGTAGTTGTGTCTTGTGATCGCGGTAGAGAGTCAGTCTGGCCAGAGAATTCTCAGCGAACGTATCTCGAAACCTGGGCCTATCGTGGCGTAGAATTTAGCCTTCATGGTTTTCCTAGTCCTTCGTGGCATTAATTATTAACTCTGTGTTTAGCCTGGACCGTTGGGACGTTTGTTTACCTTGTTTTTAATTATAATAAACTATTAAATCTAAAAGCATATCGCGTCTTCACAGTTTCCTACCCACTATATTCCTGACTACTAAGAACTAGGTGAAGCAAGTTAAGGTGAACCTAGTTCACCTTATTCACTAGTTAATTTATTAGCTAACAGTTTGTAGATTGTGTCCTTTAAAAAGATCTTTTATTGTCGACCTTTCGATAGACAAATGCTCTCCTCATCAGAAAACAAAAATAAAAAAATAAGTCCTTAGTAAAATTAAGGAGCCATTATATAGCAGTTGAAAGAAAACATAATGGCTTCTTACTTTTACTAAGGGCTTATTTTTTAGCTTTGGATTTGTTGACTTTGGATTTTTCGACTTTGCATTTTCGTTTCCCGAAGAGAAGAGCACTTGTCTCTCAAAACGTCGACAATAAAGGATCTTCTTAACATCATCGAGGTCTTTTTTCTGGTATGAAGTATGTCATTGTTATGCCTCTTACACATTTTATAATTTATTATTTATTCAGATGCAAAAATCGATTATTAAAAAAAAGGTTTACTATAAAAACACATTCTTTAAACATTATAAAAGTGCTAAAAAATTGTAATAAATATTTATTGAAATCCTAATGTCAGTTTCAAAATATAATCATAAATTTCATCAATTAATTAACGGTCATCGAGTTATCATTTTCCCAAAAAAGTGTACCCCCCACACACACATTCGGAAAATTTCTCAGAAGATTGTATTAGACACTCTTTAATTTAACAAATTTAACCTTTTTAAAAATTCTTACAAAGGCCATTTGCTTTTTAGAAGTTCTCGAATTTGTGTTTCAAACTTTTAATTTTGTTGTAAATATATTATTTAAAAGTGGTCCTGCAAAGCATATGAAATATTCATTCTACTTGTTCTACTTTACGTATTCAAACTTCATATTACATTAACAGACAATGATTTATTATTAAACAATCTGCGGAATTTTCTGTAATTGCAGGAAATCTAGCAAAATAGAAACGTATTAACTAGACACCAATGGTTTCTCAATATTGTATGGAAACAAAATTAGCTATCTCAATACAAAAAAAATCATAATATATTTTAGTCATGGTTTTTTCAATAAGTGAAGTAATCTGCTGGTATCGATATAGATAGGGGAGAGCGGGGCATGGGCGGCACCCTAGCTTTGAGTGCATTTTTTAACATTATTGCTATTTTTTACACTGTCAACAAAAAAGCAACAATTAAAATAAATGTTTATAAATGAAATTCAATTGGAATAAAAGTTTAAAACGAACGCGTTTAATTTGTATAAATAAAAATAAGCAGGCGTCAAAGTGGGGAACAGAAGGTCTCTGCGGGCAGGCAATGTCATTCAGGTGGGGCACAAATGGCACGGTAAACTCGCAAATAAAAACGAGATCGATAAATGGTACATTTTTAAATAGTTTTATTCAATATGAATAAATATAATATATTTTTTATTTAATAATTAACTTTGATGGTTTTTGGTAAGTTTTAGGATCACATTGATTTTTATTTTATACAAGTTTTATTATGGCTAAAGAGATGAAATGTTAATATTTAAATATGAGATCTAAAATTTAATAATAAAATATAATAATATTTATATATTAATATTAACGAAGTTGTTTTAAAGAGGACTTTGAGTTACATACATTATACCCTGTAACCTGCTTTCCATGTCAACAATGTACTCGCATAAAGCTTTGTCTTGATCATCAGTAAATACTCTTTTGAATCCAGCTGATAAATATTAAAATACTAAATAAAGAAAAGTAAAATAGAATAGCAGTAAATTAATTTAAAACTTACCTTTTTCATTGGGAGGACTAGAGGCATGTTTAATGTGGGATTGTAAGGTTGATCTAGGAATGCCATACTTTGTTGCTGTACCTTTGATCGATTCTCCATTAATTGCACAATCAATGGCCAATTTCAATTGACCATCTGTATAACTAAAATTTTATATTTTTTTTCTTACAGTAACGCACCATTTTTTCTACTTAAAATAACACAATCAAAATATTAGGTTAAAAATGAGCTGTTCTCTCTGAACACAGCTTAGAACGGCGCGAGTGTGACATGTCGTGCCTCACCTTAGGGCGCCGATCTCTGCCCCACCTCGATACTTTTGTTATTTTTTAAATAACTATTTAACTACATGTTTGAGAGAAGTAAGTAAAAAAAATATTAAAGTTCGAGTTTCAACTTTGCAATAGACCCAGTTTTAAGGACTATTGATACTTATTTTTCTATTTCCCGAGCGTTCGAAATTCGATGGCGGAACCGATTTTTATGCTCCAAATTTCAATCACTGGAATTGCATTCAATTTTTTACAAAATAACAAATTAATTGGTTTCAAATACAACTATACATTTAGTAAATGCCAAGAAAAAATAAATTGAATTTTTTTTACTTATTTTACAAGTTTTTAGAGGGGTGTCTAGCTTATCTGCCCTGACGGCAGTGCCCCGCTCTCCCCTAACTTATATTACTTTTTCCGGATTGTATTGAATTCCGTAAATTCTCTTAAATTTGAATAATGCCCAGTCTCGTCAATTTTTAAATTTTGTCCGAATTTTTTTGTCTGATAAACGCGCATGATAAAATTTTCCCTTGGACATATTTTTTCGTCGCCACTTATGTAAATCTGTCAATTATTTTTCGTGACTTATGGCATTTACTTTCTGCCACAACGCCAAGCGTTATTTTGCCTGAGCCACTGTACCTAAATTAAACAAAGATAATGTTATAGATGTATTGTGTAATTTATAGTATGAATTTCGTTCTTGAAGTTACAAAAACACATTTTAGTCATTAGCTGAGAAATAGGCGAGCAATAAATTTTGGCCTCGGATAAATAATTTCAAAATTTTTGGAAACTTTTCAAGAATTATTTAACTGAGCCATTGTTGCTTGAGATTAAATGATTTTTGTAAACTTGGAAAAAACTGCAGAAAACTGTTGTCATAAAATAATTATGAATACATCATTTTGATTGTGTCAACCTTTCCGTTAAAAATCAATCCTAGAGGAGGTTGGAAAGCTCCTTCAAGTATGAGTTTCGTTTGATTTCGTAGGCGTAGGATTTTAACTAATAGATTTCTTCAATAATAAAATATATCATCAGGCATTATTAAATTTAAAACATTTCATTAATTCTTCAATGCAAAATAATAAAATAATGTACACAAGGAAAGGAAAGCTGTATAAAATGTAGTAACAATTGGATTGACATTTTCTGATCGCAAGGCATATCTAGATATTTTTCTTTTGCTACATCTGTTTGTTAATGTCGTGGGTTTTTTAAATAGCATTTTCTGTTATTATAAAAAAACCACTTGCTCTATGGACAAAAGTTTAAGACAAATTGTTTTTAGTCTCAATCTTTTTTATCTTTTCGTAGAATTTTCGATAGGTTTAACCAAAACCCTTGATCAAATTTGTTCAAACGGTTAGAAGCACAATTAGCTACTTAGAAAGCATTAAGACTACCTTTGGTGTTAAGTTCACATGACACTGGCCTCTTTTTGGTATTTTCGGTTAAAAATTGGATATAGGCTACATTTTTTTCATATAAACAATTATACAAATTCAGGGAATGATGATCATAGATTGAAAAATGTTTCTAGAAAAATGGTGAGGTTGATGTCACGTTTACCCACTTTGTTTTCTTAAAGTAAGTAGCTATAAGGTACTATAGGGTATTATGTACTTGGGTACTTGTTATTAACTTTTTGTAAATTAAAGTTTAGTAATTTTTTAAAGAATGTTCACGGAATAATTACGACGTAATAAATTTTAATTATGACTCCCCCGCCACCCTGTGTCCTGCAAATGGGACAAAAAATGTAAAGTAGCAGTTTTATGTGAAATTCATGCTAAAGACGGCGTTTTTTCAAAATGAACTATTTTCATTCAAGATGTGGCAAGTTTCCAAATATTGTTAAATTACTGTTTTTCCGGATGATTGATATAGTTGATGAATGTAAAAAAGAATATTTTTTGTTTAACATATTTTACAATCGTTTAAACAATTTCTATTTGGATAATTTTTTCTCTATCCCAAATCAAGAAAAGTTATTTTCTGGAATAAATTAATGACGCAGCTAATGCACGTTGAGAGTGATATTTTTTCTGAAAGACAGTTTAGAATTATTTAAACAATTAAAATCACTTGTTCCTTTTCATAGAAAAGATAGAGAAAATTCTACTTTTTCGAATCTCTTACACTATGTCATTTATTAATCAGTACTTTCTTATCTCATCGAAACAGATTTAGAAAGATATTTATCCATAACGAAAATGAAAAAAGGGCTTAAAAAATTATTATTGTTTAAAAAATTAGGGTATAAGTTCTGACACAAGCAAATACTGAATAACAAGCGACATAGTGTAAGAGATTTGAAAAAACTATAATTTTCTCCAACTTTCCTATGAAAAGGCGCAAGTGAATAATTATGGATTGTTTAAATAATTGTAAACTGCCTTTCAGAAACTCTAAACATTCATTAACTGCGTTATTAATTTCGGAAAGTAGTAACTTTTCACGATTTACAGGGGAAAACATGTTGTGTGTGTGTGTTTTAATTGAGTGTCAGGAAGTTTTTATGGACTCTAAACAAATTTTAGGATAAGTTCCAGGTAGTATAAAATTTATTTTAGTCTTATGAGGTTGAAAAAATTAGATTTTGTTCTAGATAAACTCAAATTAAAAATACGTGAAAATTTCTAAAAATTGAGCATATTATGTAGAATGTGATAAAAATTAACATATACGTTTTTTCAAAAAATGATGGAATCTCGAATTTTTGCAACTTATTTAGGTCCCGCGAAAATACAAAATATTAGTTCATCAATCCATTTTTGTTCACAGTTTGATCAGCAATTGAAAATTTTGTTAATGAATGAAAACAATTTCTATAAATCAAAATTTAATTTCGTGTTTTAAAAAAGGCTGAGGATATGAAGGGAGCAAGAAAGGGGTTACATGGTGGGGGTGGTGGACACAATAATCATGCTACTGTCTAGCCGGCCGTACGAATTTACACTTCGATTTATAAAAATACACACACACATATATAGATATATATTATGGCTTTGTCTTGCACAGTATAAAAAAACTTGTTAAAATACATTAAATTGTATTGTTGATGTGTTCAGAATTCAAGAATTTAAATATTTATTCATTTCAAATAAAAAGCGGAATTACTTTTTATTTATTTTCAAAGGGAAAAAGGAGCAAAACGGTTTCTTTGCTCTTTACTAGAAATGTATTCTGTTAAACTTTATAATTCACAAATTCATAATTTCTTTATTGCCTTTTTTCAGACTGCTACGAATTCGATGAGGATTATGGTGACCCAACATCTCATAAGCCTAAAAAAATAATTCTGATAATGATGCAGCCATGCAATCGGCTCCGAATGGTGAAAATCGCGTATCACTTTAAAAAGGATTGGGAGCCGTTGTACGGCTTTGAAATAGGGATTGTCAAGAAGAGACAGAAAAGGAAACCAAAAAATAGTCATAGAAATACCTCAGAAGGAACATTTTTGTACAATTTAAACATAATGCATTAATATAGATGTCTCAGTCATCTGAATGGTCCCAGCAATTGTGAGTTTTGCGGCACAAATGCAAAAATAAAATTCGTGGTAGCCAATCTATAAAAAGTAAAAAAATATATTAAATACCCACACGAGCAAAAAAATCTGCCATAAAGGATGAAACGCCAATAAAAAAAAATCGTCAGCGGAAATTATTATCTGTAACATAGATGATTTTATATAACACATGCATGAATACGTCCGATTCTCTTGCGTGTGGAGCGAACCTGAAGTTCCCCTTTTCAGCTGATAGGCATGCAATGGCCATTATATACCTATGGCGTAATATTTTTTGACGACATAGATATACATCGCCATTGCATACCTCTTCGGATAGGTGACCATCTGCGACGTACGACCAGGTTGTGTATTCGCAGCGTTTTAACTAATGTCGAGCGGTAGGTTTGACGCCGAGAATGATTATCGATGGTCGGTGGTCGAAGTCTACCTTCAAAAGTTGAACGTCGAATAAAGCGGCTGAACTGGGGAGGCGGTTTTCTGCAGTTTCCTCTCCTCTGGCCAAACGTTCAGGGAAACGCGAGTGCTTCTAATAAAGTCGGATGCAGCCGCGGGTTATCACTGCCCTGGTGGAAATTTCGGACTGCAATTGAATCCGTTTGTGTCCGAAAAACTCCGAAACATTCCTATCGATTAAGAACAATTGCGAAATCTGTTTCCGACTGATTCCGACATTCGAAGTGAAAGCTATAAGCCCAGTCCGACTGATTCGGTCTGATTACAATCAGATCTTTTTCAGCCCGAATTGTTGTCTCAAGTTCATTGCGAATGAGTCCGCAACCATTGCGCGGTCATTCCGATTGATTCTGCCCAAATGAGTAAATAGCAGTAAATAGCTTGCAAGCTTTTACCAAATGAACTCAAACTTTTTTTAGAAAGGTGTCATCGCATTGTAAAAATTTGTTAATTAATTTGAAATATAATGGTTTATAATAAAGCTTTTTTAAATTTTAGTCATTTTATAACGATTTCTAACATTCAGACGTATCTTCAGACAAAAACAAATTCATCGATTTCGATGAAACTTTAGGTTTTCATTTATATAAAAAATTAAAAATTTTCGAAATATGCAGACGCAAACCTATCATGGACTAAATTATACTGAGAAATTCGCTGACTGAATTAGATAAATATTTTTTCTTATTAATTACCGAAGAAAAAGTCCACTGGAAATTACAATTTTATTCCAATGTTGTCAGAAAAATGTATTACTGTTTGTGGATTTATTATTCCTAAAAAATGCGAATAAAGTCCCAACAAAAATACTATAAGAAAAACTACGCCAAATAAGAATAGTAGAAAACTTCAGGATAAAATACTTTTATCGTTCTCAGTGCCCTAAATATATTGTTGATAAAAGGAATGTTATCAAAAGCGCCAAATCAATAACTGCATTAATTATTAAATAAGTTTAATAAATAATAGTTTTATTTGATAACAAAAAATTTAACCGATGCTTTAGAGAAATAAAGGAAGAGAAAAAAACATTTTGCGAGCCTATTAATTATAATCATAATATAATTTTGAAAAAAATATAATTTAGTAATTTATTTAATTATTAGTAATTTCTTTATACAATTAGTCATTTACTATTCAACTCAATATTGATGCTATGAATTCCATAGTATAGACATTTGAATCAATAAAATATCTGCTTTCGAGTGACGCATATTGATTGAGAAGGCAGTATTTTTTTCAATGTCAAGTTTTCTCGCGAACAAATCCACTGTTTTGTTATGTAAACAAAGAGAAAAACATTCAGTTTCGTACTCATAGACATTTTTTTTCTAATGCTATACCTAAAATTAAAAAACAAGAAAATAATTTCTCGAAACTTTTAAAGAATTTTACTGAGCCATTCTTTCTTAACCCAAGAACAACAACGTGAACTTTCAGAACACTACACGTGGGGTGGGATCCTACCCAACTTACTATTTCCTGTTATTTGTGATGAATTTAAAATTCTAAAGGAGAAAGATGGTTGGTAATCCATTTCAGAGTAATAAAATATTGTTTTTCAATGCAAATTTTTATTACAAATAATGCTTTGTAACAAATAACAAAATAACAAAATCAAATACAAAACTTTTTTAACAAAAATCTTTTCAAAATCAAATAGGTATAAAAAAACTTTCCTTTTGTGAGAAAGAAATGTTTGTGAACAAAGTAGGTATCATGTTTCTTAATCGAATCATTCTGAAAGATCATCAGCTTTCAGACAACCATAGCAAATCACTTTTTTATGCTCACCACATAAACATTTACCATATTTTTCGCAAAATATTAAATATAATATAAATATATAGATTAATTAATGTTTTTTTTATCAAAATGGACCTGACGTTTATGCGATTAAGAAAAAAATGATTATTGACTTATTCCTCTAACAATAGAACTGATGAACAAAAATCGTTATAGATTATAAACATATAATATAATATTAAATATAAAATTCGCCTTTCCTGTCCTTCCTGACCTGCAAAGGTTAGAACAAGACTGAATTTGAGGGTACTGGGAAGGAGAAGGTGATAAGAAATATTTACGCATGCGCAGTTTCAAGTAATCAGATCTTTGGTGGGATTCCACCCATACGTTGTTGTTCTTGGGTTAAAATCAAACAATTTTTTAAAGGCAACTTAGAAAAATCTTTAGAACGCTTTTTTCTTAAAATATGTAAATATGACGAAATAAATCGTTTTGATGTATTAAAACCTTTCTATGTTATTTTTAACATTTGATAACATTTCAAACGTGTTTTTAATTCGAAAAAATCGATACCAAATTTGTTTGAATTCCTTAATTCTTAAAATAATTAAGTTGCTCAAAATGTATTTCTTGATTGCTGGTCGTCTTGACA
>CAKNWW010347458.1:0-16231 GCA_932074435.1 Andricus kollari | reverse complement strand
CCGAGCGTTGTCATGATGGAACATTATTGCCTCGTGTCTGGTCGCATATTCTGGGCGTTTTTCGGCTATCGCTCTCTTCAAACGGATTAATTGTGTTCGGTAGCGTTCTCCATTGATGGCTTCACCCGGTTTCAGCAGCTCATAATAAAGCACACCCTTCTGATCCCACAAAATGCAGAGAATTACCTTCGCGCCATGGATATTCCACTTTGCCGTTGATTTGGCTAGTTGGCCGGGTTGCACATATGATTTTTTGCGCTTGGAGTTGTCGTAACGGATCCACTTTTCATCACCAGTATCAATCCGATTCAAAAAGGACTTCGTCTTGTGACGTTCCAGCAGCATTTCTGACATGCAAAATCGCCTTTCAACGTCTCTCGGCTTGAGTTCATGTGGAACCCAATTTTGTTGCTTTTCAATGTATCCGGCTGCTTTTAAACGTTTTGAAATGGCTGCTTGAGTGACTCCCAAAGATTCTGCGAGATCTTCTTATGTTTGGCAACAATCTTCATCGAGTAATGCTTCCAGTTCTTCATCTTCAAACTTTTTTGGCTGCACAGGACGTTCTTCGTCTTCCAAGCTAAAATCACCACTTTTAAATCGAGCAAACCACTTTTGGCACGTTCGCTCAGCTAGAGCATGTTCACCATACACTTCCACCAAAATACGACGACTTTCGACAGCAGTTTTCTTCATATGAAAATAATGAAGGAGAACTCCCCGCAAAAACACTTTTTCAGGCACAAAGTTCGACATATTTAAGTGAACAAAAATTATAGCTGTTTACGCTTCAAATGAATGACATATACTGAAAAAGATGCACAACGACAGTAGCTTTCCAGCGCATGTCGGATGTTTGGAACGATAGTAAGTTACTTCCCAGTGGGCACAAACGTTAAATAATATCATTAGAACGGCTCAAAAACTTGTATTTGGAACATGAAACGCTTTCAGAACATTATTTGATCTGACATATGACAGTTTTTGAATCGTTCAAATAACTTCTTTTGGCTTGTACGTCCAAAAAACGTTTTTAGGACGTTCCAATGACGTTCCTAAATTACGTTTTCACTGAGTTATCATTCCGAATTTTCTAAGCTCAATGTAATAAATTTGAAAAAAAAACTTTCTATAGCGTAGCTAATGAAGATTGTTTGAAAAAATGATTATTTCTCAAACGATTGAAGTATAAGTTCTGAGATAATAAAATGCGGAATGATAAGCATCATAGTGTTATAGATTCGAAAAAACTAGAATTTTCTCCATCATTCCTATGAAAAAGCATATGTGAATTATTATTAACTATTTAAATAAGTAAAAACAGTCTATCAACAATTTTCACTCTTAAAATTCATTAAATGCATCTTTAATTAAAGAAAATAATAAGTTTTTCAGATTTGCAGGTGAACAAATTTGTTTATACAAATGA
Organism: Andricus kollari; assembly: GCA_932074435.1. Taxonomy (NCBI): domain Eukaryota; kingdom Metazoa; phylum Arthropoda; class Insecta; order Hymenoptera; family Cynipidae; genus Andricus; species Andricus kollari. The sequence goes on along the minus strand of CAKNWW010347458.1, from coordinate 14,802 downwards.
AAATTATGTAAGTAATTGCAAACCGTCGTGAACAAAACTGTTGATATTCATTAACTGCGTCACAAATTCCGGATATTAGTAACTTTTCAAGATTTACAGTGGAACAAAATTGTTTTAAAAATATAAATATTTGACATAATTGCCATTAATCTTTAAACTAAATGCCCTACTTTCAAAATTTCTTATTTGTGTAATTAATTCAAGAAAATAATAACTGTTTACGATTTACTAGAGAAACGATTATTTACACAAATGAAAATTGCTCAAATAATTGCCAAATATGTTAAGAACGAAATACTGATATGGAAATTCATAAACTGTTTCATGTATCTGGAAAAATAATATCTGTTCACGATTTACAGGGTGAAAGATTGTTTTAACAAATTATAATTGCTTCAGCAATTGAAAAATAGTTCAGAAGTACTTACAAACTTGACACTTATCGAATAAAAATTGTTCCTGTTGAAATTTTTTTTTTTGAAATACAGTCTTTAGCATGAATTTGATTAAAATAAAAAGTTATTGGGTCGAAATTATTGTTTAAAAATTCCTCAAGGAGAAAATAAAATTTAATTTAACTTAATTTTAATTAATGAATTTTTTTATTTTTCTTTTATTATAATTTTATTTATATTGTTCCAACTCCCCCAAGTTTTCCGGAAGACTAGACACAGCCTTTTTTTCAACAAAATTGTCAAACTTTTTTTTTACTTTTTTGGTTTTTGAAAATTTCGAAATGTATTTTAGAGCAAGTAAATTCAGATGTCGGAAAGGATAATCGGTCAATTAGAACCAAATATATATTTTTTTGTATTGAAGTTATAAAAAAATTCAAAGTCTCACATGTCCGCTATTTTTTCGAATTTTTGAAAAATATTTTGCGGGATTTTTTTTCACTAGCAAACAATTATATATCCTGAATTTGATCCAGATCTCATTCCGACACCAAATTTCCCCGATCAGATGACGTGGATTGCACCGTATCATAACTCCCCAGTTTCGAAGGTTTTTTTTTTGAAATAAACAAATATTTTCAATAAAAATAGAATTGAATTTTTCTTTACGTTAAAAAAGGCTCGATACTATTTTTCTTTAAATATTTAAAACTGTTAAAAACTAGCCAAAAATAAAAGACAATAAAGAATAGTCGAGTGCGAAAATGCTTTAACAATCTTAATGAAAAATAATAATTTAAAAACAATTTCATGCTGTACAAAAACCTCCATAAAATGAAAAGATTTTAATTTATCCAATTCTTTTATAATACTTTTTCATTTAGCTTTTAATACAAAATAGCACTTCCTAAATAATAACTTAAAGCATGTTGAACGGAGAATTTTTTTTTTATTTATTTCAAAAAGGGATCGATACTTTATTTTCATTTTGTGCATAACTCACTTCAAAATAATTAGAAAAAAGTACTCTGCAAAGAAACGTCGAGTGAGTTAAGTAAATAGAGTTTTTTCTTTTAAATTCACTGATAACATGTTACCAAATATTTCAAGGTCAAATACTGGAAATGAAATATATGAAATCCTTTGCAAAATTCTATTTATTCTATTTATATTTTAAGACTTTTTGTTTATTTGTTTTCAAGGTTATATGAATCTAATTTTTTTAAGATCCTTAGGAAAATTCAAGACAATTTTTCAAGCCTTCAGATATGTGTAACCAAAATTTCATAAAAATGTTACTTTTCAACCAAATAGTCAAATTTTCAACCAAACAGATAATTTCTAAACGAAAAATGTGATATACGCATAATTGATATTTCAGCCAGAGCAGATTATAATTTTACACCAAAAATAGTTGAATTCTTAAACGAAAAAGACTAATTTTGAACCACTTAGAAAGTTCAATTTTTAGTTAAACAGATCAATTTTCTATCAAGAAGTTTAATTTTCTACAAAAAAGACGAAGTTTCAATAAATAGATGAATTTTTAACAATGAAAGATAAATTCTTAACCAAAAATGGAATATTTAGATTTTCGTTCAAAGAAAAATTATTTTTGACTAAAAAAACGAATTTTTAACAAACTATTTCAATTTTCAACTAATATAGTTTACTACTAATATATTTTCAAATAGTTAAACTTTCAACCGAAGAGATAAATCTTCAATCAAAATAAAATTTTGTATTATAATTCAAAAACAGTTTAATTCTGCCAATAAATATGAATTTGTATATAAAAAGTTGATTCGAGAAACAAAACAAATTAATTTCCAACCAAACAGTTGCATTGCTAACCAAAAAAGAAATGAAATTTCTACTAAAAGTGACGAATTTTCAGCCTATGAGTTGAATTTTCCATTATAAAAGATTTTTCAGCAAAGAGAAAACAAAATTTCAATAAAAGAGACAAATTTTCAGCATGCAAAATTGAAAATTTTTACTTAAAAATCCATTACATTCTCTTTAGAAATTTGGGGAAATAATGTTTTGAAACCTTCTCAAGATTTAAAGTATCTTCGAATGTTTAAAAAAATTCTTAATATCGTAGGAAATAATTCAGTTTTCCTGAACAAATTTAAAATCCTGCTAAATTGAAAAAACCGTCCTTATATCTTCCAGATTTTTTAGCATGTTTTGAAATCTTCAAAGTTTAAAATAAAACCTACATTATTTTCAATTTTCGCAGAAATTGTATTGTCTGTACCTGTAATTTATTTGTTACCGATATGAGAATATTATTCATCTCATCTCTTTAAAATTGTGAAAAAAGCCTACAAATCATAGCAGTGTGGCAAAATTTTGAAAACAGAATTTCAAATCAATTTGATCATGAAATAAAGTTACCGATTTGGATATTTTGATTTACAAAATTGATAATGCTGAAAATTCATAATCTTTGTTAATAGATAAACAAAGTGAAAACTGCCACTATACTAAAAGTCATATTCACGCAGTGACTCAACCCATTAGGTTTTCGAAAACAATGTATGCGAGATCGTTACTGCAAAGGTTTAAGAAAAAGATAAGTAGTTATTTTAATTTCCATACTGTAAACTTCTCATTGAAATATCAACAATGGTGTTAATGTAAAAGGGGATAATTCCATATACTGAAAAAATGTGTACTTAAAGAATTACTGGATTTGTTACGATGTGGTGGATATGAGAAAAATTCGGTGACTCACAATAACTTTTTCGTAAAACAACTCGAACTGATCAAAGATAATGACCGAAACAAACAAGACAATTTATATTTCCTCTGAATGAATTCTTTATTATTCTTCAAAGTTGATAATTGTGGTTCTCGGTTGCTCAGAATTCCCAAAAACTCAACGTTAAATGAGGTTAGTACTTTTGCAGGGACACTACAATTGTTGATCGCTGAGTGGAAAAAGATAACCTCAAATTTTCTTATTCGTGAATATGTCACGGGCAAAAGAAAAACGGAAATTTGTATAGAATGATGTTACTCTCTTAAACTTTAATACCGGACATTCAGTAGTGGATTAACAATGTCCGTTCCGCCAATAATCCTATTGTATACTTTTTTTGCGCGATTATTATTAAAAAGTAATAAAATTAAATGAAAAAATAAAGAGGTAATCATTAAAAAACGTTCCTCCCACTTTTCATGAAATGACCCACATCATGTTCCCAAATAAATACCTTTTTTCAAAGCTGCACTATAACAAATTTTTTTTTTCGAAGAGCTATATTTCGAGAATTACAGGTTACATTTTTAGGTTAAAATATCAAAAATTGACTGAGTTATGATTTTTTCGTTAAAAAGTCATTTTTCACGTTTTTGTAAGATATTAATTTTTCTAACAAGCAGCAAAAATTTTTTCGTCGATAAAACCTTATCGGCTCACTAAAAGGATAGTTGAAGAGTATTCAGTCATTTTTTGGAATTAAAATAACGGCTACTCTCTTTGCAATATGACATTTTTCCCGAGGAGGGTCGCCCACGACCCCACATGGCGCTTTGTGTAATTATTACATGGCATGGCGCTTTAAGGGTTAATATTGTAACGCATCTATCGAAAAGTACTACAATCAAGCTTTAATATTCAGCACAATTTTTTTATAGAGGCATCAATTTTTTGCCTGAAAAATGGTGAAATGTTATAGCCGATCATGAAAAATACTTTTAAGGAGAAATTGTTTATGTTTCTTGATTAATAAAGTCTTATATTTTTAACAAAAAACGGCGGAAACTCATTCAAGTACAAATATTAGGTCACAAGATTAAAATATTGAGGTCTTTACAGATGCTTCACTCTCAGGATGGGAGGCATTCTGCGAGGGAGTTACTGTGCACGTTTGGTGAAATCACCATCAACAAGAGTTTCATATTATTTATTTAGAACACCTTGCAGCCTTTTACGGTCTATAATGCTTCGCGAAAAAAACCTTCAATCGTGAGAGATACTTCCCAAGATAGATCATATACGACTGCCATATCAAACATTAATAATTCTGAAGCAGACAAACAATCTCGCCTATTACTGTATAAAATAGAGGGAACTGGCACCCCAGAGTTTCGAATAAATTAAAATGGTTTTTGGAAGCTTTAATATTGATAAGTTTGTTCGGAATATAAACTCGAAAGGCAGTCGTTTCGTTTCCTGGAATTTTACGCCTCTCCCCCGTTTTCGCTGGTGATTAGAACCTTACCAAAAATTATTTTTGTCAAAGCGGAGGGAATAGTTTAAGTGCCATTTTGGCCAACTCAGTCTTGGTTTACACTTTACCAGACCGCGTTAGTATGTAATATGATTTATTGGTGTCTACATCTTAATTTATGATATTAAAGCGTATTCTAGATAAATAGTACCAGAAGATTTCCTGCTCATAACCTTTGTATCACTGTCAAAAGTAATGCATTTTCCGTTTTTTCAAAAATAACAAAAACTATATACTGCAAGCTTGTTAGTCGCGTATCATCAGAAAATATTTCGCATAAGACTTGAAAGTGAAACGGCACTGCTTTAAACATATTAGAAGCCACATCGAGCCGGAACTTCGTAAACAATTAGGCGCTGGTGTTACGTCCTAAAGGTCGCAACAAGTCTACACTATTTTTTATTTTTACTCCCCTGATTTATTTGCAGAGCTAAAGCTCTGGACTAAGGGAACAGGAAAGGCAAAATCATCGATGCTGAATCCAATTTTTACATACCATGATGAAGTTTATTTAATTCCCTTCGAACAAGTTACAATTTATAAGAATATTTAAAATTACAACATTGTTTAGAATAATGATTCTATATTTGGAAGGCGGCAGTGACGACGGTGAATTTTGCTTTTCCCTCTGTTGTGTTCCTGAAAGAAACACAACTTATGTTTTGGAAGAACAGAGAAAACAGTCAAAAATGAGAAGAGAAGAAAGAAAAGGACCTTAAATATTACCTGAAAATTTCGTTGTATGAGAGAATTTGGCTTGCAAGTAGTCTCCTCAATAGTGTGCCTGGTCTAAAGAACCGAATTGCAGAACCCGCACTGGAGAACGAGACGATAACTGTACTGGAGAACGAGACCAGAACTGTACTGGAGAACGAGACGATTAATATACTGGAGAACGAGACGAGAATTGTACTGGAGAACAAGACGAGAATTGTACTGGAGAACAAGACGAGAATTGTACTGGAGAACGAGACGATAACTGTACTGGAGAATGAGACGATAACTGTACTGGAGAACGAGATGATGACTGCGGTTTTAGTAAATGGTCACTGACTCAAGGGTTGAAGAAAACTCGGAGGTGCGACGAAAACTGAGTTAACTGTTGCACATGGTGGTTGCAAACTATAAGAGAGTCCGAAGAGTGGTTGTAACGCATGACTGACCTCAGACCCAAGAGTGTTTTTCAACCGCTGAAATGTATTATTTTATATGCTGGGGGTGGTTGGGAGATTCTGCCTAAGAACGGATGCGTGTCGAGGTAAGCATCCTTTATGCAGATATTTCTCTCGGAGGGGATGCGTGTCGAGCTCATATTGATTACATGTGTTCTTTTCGTTCCTCCTGGATAATGTATTTGTCAGGCTATTGAAGATTTCTAGGAAGCATCTCGAAGTTTGAAAAACTCCGTGAGGTAGACGTTGTGTTTCCCCCTGTATGTGTCTCCGCCTCTATTTTGATAACGCGTGCCACTTTGTAGTTTAGTACACGATTTCTAGGAAACATTTCGAGGTTTATCAGAATTGGTAGGGTGACAATTTGTTCGTGGTTCCACCTATTCTGACACTATTCTAAAAGTGATTGACATATTTGATCCACTTTCCCTAAAAATGGTTATAGAGAGATAAAAAGGATCTCAGCTAAGTAAGCCCCGACGTGACACGTTTAAAACCGGTATTACAGATTGGTGGAATAGATACGAGTGTGTTTACTGCGTACAGTGCGTGACATGCTTCCACATCCGCACCGTGCCAAAAAGGTCTCAGTATAGACTCATTAAGACAAACGTCAGGGTGGTCTAGAATTTTGAATTTTTTCGCACCTTTCTATAACCAGCCATTGAGAGAAACTCCTTGTAATCTCACATTTCTAATACTCAATAGTGTAAATCCTGCTTAAAGGAATTAAAGATAATTTCTAATCGCATATATTGCTTTATTATTCTACATATTTGTTCTAGAGGATGAGAAGACGTAGCATAGTTAAAGGAGTAAATGAATTTACCTTGAATGAAGTTCAAACGAAATTATGCAAGAACATCTCGTCCGAATGGATCAGTCCCTCCCTTGTGGCTTTCCCGATACCTTTGTAGCGATTTGAACTCATTTGAGTTTCAAAAAGTTTCAGAAAGTTTTGACTATATTTCGCCCACCTGTGGCTTTGAATGCCTGTAACCATTATCTTACTATCAGCAAATTACTTTTATATCAGGTCGTTTTATCCGTATTGCTACGCAGCTTTTAATAATAACAAACTAAAAATTTCAAACTCAACATTTTACCAAAATTTTGCAAAATAAAATAGTTTTTTCCCCGACTTAACTACAATAGCCGTATTTCTAGCCCGACTTGCGGGAATAACCCCACCTATTCCTGACCAATCGGTCGCGCATGCTTAGTTCCGCTTCATTACTCCCTTCGGGGAGTAATGCAGCTTCATTACTCCCTAGCAAGTAATAGAGCGGAGCTGAGCATGCGCCGATTGGTTAGGAAAAAGTGAGGTTATCCCAGAAAATCGGGCTAGATATACGCGGCTATTGTGGCTAAGTCGGGAAAAAAGTATCGTATGCTTCTCGGGAGGCGCGTTCCTCCCACGTAGCATAATATACTACGTTTTCAATTCTGAACCATATTTTCTCTATAATTGGGCTTAAAATAAACCTTATTTTATGTACTATGGAATGGAAGTTTTTAATGTGTCCCTTATGAGTTTACATTTTCTTTGCACCTCTCCTCAATGCATTTACACACACCCCACATACTTACTTGGTGGTGTGAGGGGAACCTACAGTTTAAGGTGGATTCCGAACTACTAAGAACAATGGCTTTACGTAATTAGAGAATCTTTTTCTCTAGAGGTACCGGTCTCACGACTCTCTGGAGACGAACAACAACTTTTCTAGGCTAGTGTTCACCACATGGGCTGCTGAGGCTCTTCCAGATTACGAGGTGGGATTCAGACCCTCAAGCCGACGGAGTGTGTCTAAAGCCTATGTCTTAGTCCCAACGACCTTTGTGCCACTTATTTTCTGTACTAAGATCCGTCCATAGGGAATTATGGGCCTATTCTTGGTTTTCGAGTAGCCGAACAAAACTTGAGCGGAGGCATTCTCGTAGCGCGACGCACGCCATCATTACGTGCTATAGAGTAAAGCTCAATAGAGTGTAAGAAAAAATGTGTTCAAATCCGAAAAAAATCTTTACTTCTTAATATATTCCTGCTGGAGTTAGAAGGTATTTTAATTCAATGCGATCGAAAAATTAAAAGTGATAATATGTGAGCAAATTTTACTTACAATGAGATGTCGCGAGATTTGCGTTGCCGATGCAAGTGGGGCTTTACAGGGTGAAATTACATCAAAATCCATTAGTTGCGTGCTTTTTCTTTCAATCCAATGTGCGTAAATTCGGAGATGAGGTTTGAATATTTGCGCTTGAGCGCTTGACTCGCCTCTGTAGAGCCTGGACCTCCGACTTGGCGCTTATCTATGTATCGGCTACAGTGGCAAGTCGAGCGTTCGAGCGTAAATACTTAAACAATGATATCTCGAAAACTATGGCCCATTGGATCGACAGAAAACATATGCACCTAATGGATTTTCATGTACTGTTACCCTATAAAGCCACAGCCGAACCGGCGACGCACATAACGCGATCTCTCCTAGTTAGTTGATTTACAAATTGTAGTTAAAAATACGAAAGTTTACACTCCTAATTCATGAACTTTCCGCACATTTTCAAATTCTTTTCACGAATAAAATCATGCAAAATCAAAGCCTAAGCCATGTATCATTCAGGATAAGAAAGAAGTTTTCACGAATTGGAAAAAATGTAATGATATGTTCAAATGGCAGAAAATGATTCTGACCTTTTAATGCACTTTAGAATGAAGTCAACCTGATTGAAATGAATGAAGCATAAATAGATGATAAAAATGATGGACCAGGAGACCTAACGGAAAATGAACCAGACTTTTCACTGTCACTGAATCACAATGATCGACGTAGGCATGATTATCACGCAGCAGGCGTTGAAGTTCTCAATCAAATAAAAGAAAAATTTTAGGAGACTACTGACCCCAAAAAAGGTTTTGCTTCCAATGCTGGCACCTAAATCATGAGGCAGAAGGAAATTAATGAAGGCATTTAATACATCTGAATGGCAAGCTAAAAAAAGCCCAGAAACTTGTGGCTTAAAAAGGAATCTTGATATTACCCAACCCAAAATTGGGGGAAAATTTTCCAGTGGAAACTGAAATTTAAGCACAACATTTTCACGAGAATGAAGATAATAGTCGCTTCTGCCAGGTTTTAAGGACTTTGTATCAGTAAAATTAGAAGATGGATACCGTAAACAAGTTTAAAAACGATTGGTAGTATGCAAACTTTCGTGAATTATTATAGCGTTTTTAAACTGAGCTTCCAGAAATCAAAATAGTATTTTCTTTTGCGTAGAATAACCCTTGCCACTGCGTTCAGACTGGTGAGAATGTCACTACGAAAATGTTAATTTATTGTTGGATGCAATGGGTCTAGAACAGTTAACTGAACATTATGGCATTATTCTAAAAGATTTTCATGACTGCTTCATGTTAATTACGCGCAAAACTCCTTCAGAAGCCTGATATTTGAACAAGTGTCAACCTTACCCCAAGTTAGATACACTAAAAGAATATCTAACTAAGATTTTTCATGAAAATTGTATCAATGAACTGAAATTTTCAGCTTGAACACACACTAAAAGAAGTTCCTTAAAACCCCAAGTAGCTGAAAGTGATGATTTCGTAGAAGAATTCTGTAACAAACTTTTTAAGCTGAAACCCCATTCATTTGATGCAAAACAAAGAGCATTATTTATAAAAGAGCTTGAAAGTAAGCTAAAAGAGGGTGGGTTCCCAACTCCATTTGATTTTTTATAGAACTTTGCTTTCATTGTGCAAAATGCTATCCAATCCCAACATTAGAATAATGATCAGACAAACATATCTAGTTTAGTTATTTACTATATCGAAAATAGAGAACCAAAGCATGTAAGTATGGCCATCTTATTCAACTATCGGACTCTAATCATTGAACACTTGAAAGAACATTTCTCATCAAAGAAAATTGTCTACTTTCCTGATGGAGCAGGGAAGCATTTCAAAAACAAGTATAGCCTTGCAAATCTTTTACACCATAACCAAAATTTTGGCATTCCTGGAGCATGGTAGTACTTTCATGTTACTGCACATAGCAAAGAGGTATGTGATGGTATTATGGAAATCTGAAATGGCTAGCCGCAGAAGCTGGCTTACAGCGATCTTCGGAAAATCAGTTTCTAAATGCTCATGCTTTATTCGCATGGACACGCGAATGTCTCAAAGAAACGATCACTCTGTTTAGTTCCAAGGAAAATCGTACTAAGATGACCTTCCAACTTTAAGAAAGTTTTAATAAAGAGATAGCGATTCCGGGCCCACTACAATATCATGAGTTTCTTCCAAATGGTGATGGTCAAATCATATCTAGAAAAACTGGGGTTTTCATGGATTATTCCGAATTCTCCAAGAAGTAAAAGGTAAAATTAATTGCGAAAGAGAATAACCCGATTGCATGAATCCAACGACATTGCCGAAAATGTTACTGACCACAAATGTTACTTGCCGCAATGTTACTTTCCACAATGTGACTTGCCGGGAATTGGAATGATCCGGACCCGTCCAAACTTTGAACTTCGCGCTCACGCAAACTAAACTTTCGGTGTACCTAAAATTTGGTATAGAGCATCCTGTCCAATTGGGCAATAAATTGACAAAAATTAGACTGATCTGAAGACTTATAATTTTTTGGTGGGACTGCTTGAGAAATAATGCCTCCTATAGGCTTTGAAATAGTATGAGTTAGTATCGCGTATTTCATCAAAGGATCAAAGTATTTATTTGTTCTATCAAGTTTTTTATTTATAATTTTTTTTCTTCAAATTTTACTTTTTTTTCATGTTAGTACCTATTTATTTTAGTGATTTTTATACTATTTTCGATCAGCGTATATAACGTGCTTTTCACAAGTTCAAGAATCAATCATCTAATTTTTATAATAAAAAAATTACATTTTTATTGTAAAGTAGGATAAAAGATATAACATTCTTGCGCCTGATATATGATACTAGGTTGAAATGTTTTTGACCACTCTATCAGAAGTATTGCGGAAAAAAGTGCGAATAATAACATTTTCTTGGGTTTATATTGTATCGAACATAATCGATTTTTTACAAAACAAACATCATGAAAAATTCCGTAATTCAACAAGTACAAATTTTTATCGTGTACGTATAAAAATTTAATTTGTGCATTTTCAAGACATCGAGAAAATAAAAAAAAGTAAATAAAAAAGACCAAAAGTAAATAGGGTACTTGACTTGTAAATCATATCTGATTTTCATTTTCTTTTAATTTTTTGACTAAAAAGATACAAATCAGGCTACTGCTGTTCCAGGCTTCTTTTATAAATTTAAAAATTAGTGTTTACCTATAATTTTTAATTGAGAAAAATTTCCTCGGACAAAATTAAAGTTTATTGGTATGGCATATTTTCATTTTTCTCGTCTGAAAATTTAATGTGAAAAGTTACGAAATTGTTTGCCTTCACTAACGTTCGAAACTAATGAAAGATAATAAATAGAAGTAAATAATGTAGATATAATTCACACGTGTAGCGAAGAATTTTGGTCAATATGGGGCAATACAATTTACTTATTTTCCTATCACAATAAATCTGACTGTATCAATTTGTCCTCCAACAAAATGATTCAAGAATGTAGCAGTCTTTTTTTCTTTATATTGATACAGATTTTTGTATTTATTGAACAACGTAGCAGTAAAAATTATGACCTTATATTTGCTGTGATGTATTCTTACACGCTATGATCAATATATTATAGTTGTATAAAGCAAATTTAATCTAGGATTTTACTTACAACCATATGGTCAAGATGCAGCCCTTAAGAAAAGGATACAATCTTTAAATAAACCTAACAATGATATGAAGAAAAAATATTTTCTTTTCAAAAATGTATTAAATTGATATCGAGGCATGTTGAATAAGTTGAAGCAAGAGCTTAAATTTATATGAAGAAAGATGAATCAATCAAATAATAATAATTTTGTTGGTACACAACCACATCATTCATTTTATAAAAAAATATATAATTCAAGATGTACTTCGTTTTTTAGAGACGTGTGCTATTGATAGTATTTACCTTAAGAAACTCATTCATCATCATTATATGAGAAAATAGTGCATAGATTAAAATTACAAACATTATAATGTCAGCACAGTTTTCTTGTATGTATAGCTAAATAAACTTTGTAAGCTTCCACGAGGCAGTTTCGAAACCTTAGATGAAATTCCTGGTAATAATGAAATCTCTTGAAATATTGACAAATCTATCAAATCTTTTTAAATCCATTGAGAATCTGCAAAGTCCACTGAAGTTATAAAATTTCTATGAAGTCCTGTGAAATCTTATCAAATCCTTTAAAATCCATTTAAATATTTTTAAATGTTTAAAAATCCAGCAAAGACTTCTAAGATATTTTCAAAGCCATATAAATACTTTCAAATCTATTAGAATCTCGTGAAATTCCTTTCAAAAATTAAAAATATTTTTAATCTGATGTTATCTTACGAAATCCTTTCATAGTACATTGTGTGGTTAGGTGCACAAACAGCTGATTTGAATAAGTGTGAAGTTTGCTGCCTGAAGCGAGCGAAGCGAGGGTGGCAATCACACGAATTAAATCGGCTGTTTGTGTTTCATGCCACACACGATACTTTTTGCCTCGAAAAGATTAAAAATGAGCATTTATTAAGCCACTTGAGAGGAACCATAAGGAGTAGAAGTACATAAAATCGAATATCGCTTTCAGCGATGGAATGCCCCACGCCAGTCTCGGAATTCATCTGGTTTATTTGTTTGCACTCGACGCAATGACAGCCATGAGAGTGAAGTTAGCAACTTAAGTGCTACAAACATTAAATGAGCGCTCAGGGATGAATTTCGGAACGTAGATTAGTGTTGCCAGCTTGATATCTGGTACTATATTAATATCCGATATCACCCGCTGGCTCTACATTATCGCCCACCAAGTGTAAATGTGCTGGATTTCCCAGTGGCATTGGGCGTATATAGCACTGCGCATATATAGCACTGCGCATGCGGATTAATAATGCTGCGCACCGGTTAAAAAACGCCATTTGTGTTCCTCCACACTGGATTAAAAATTCTTATTTTCGATGTGTGAGAGACAAAAAATTCATTTAGGTTCGTTAAAATACTTTGCAATTCTTAGAATCCAGCAATGTATTCTAAATTCCTTTGCAATCCGCAAAAATACTTTAAAACCCATTAAAATTCCGTAAAATCTCTGAAATCTCATGATATCCCTTTAAAAAATTTGAAATGTTTGAAATTTCACGCCATCTTATGAAATCCTTTAAAAACCATTTGAATCTGTTGAAATACTTTGACAACCTTTGAAATCCTAAAAAATAATTTGAATCCGCAAACATCCTTTTACAGCCCTTGAATTCCGTGTTATCTTTGAAATCTTATGAAATTCATTTAAGAAATTTCAAATACGAAAATTTGTAATTTCATTACTCATTATTGTCTGAAATGGCCTCTAAATGTTTTTTTTCCTGTGAAAATATGCACAGGATTTCCTGTATCACCTAAGCAGAATATCATCCATTAAGAATGAATTTAAGATATTCATACCGCGTGACCGAAAAGTCTGTAATTTTGAAAACTACCAAGAATATACATTTTTATACTTTAAAGATTCCTGAAATACTTTAAAATTATTTTTACTTTTCATTAATTAGAAAAAGATGTGAGCTAGTTAATTAAGATTTCGGTGTGATTCTGCGTTTTTGTAAGTTTTGTTTATCGATTTACTTATCGATTTCATTAAATTTTTAATTGCTAAAAATAATACTTGATATAAAGCGGCAGGTGAAAATACATTATAAAGTACTATAGGAATATTTAAGCTGTAAAAATGTGCATTTTTTGTGTAATTATTCCTTTATATTGTAGAACCAATACTGAGCATATTATTCCAGGAAGAAAATGTTTAGCGGCCGTTTCATACCACTATTGTAATGAAAATATGAATTTTCGTATTCTGAGCCCGATCAACATAGGGAAGAAATTTATGGGGTAGCATTTGCAAAATTCAATATTAAACTTTTTTAGGCACCCTTATCTACATGACTCTCTTGCATTGACGTTTTTTAGAAAAACTATATTCCTAAAAAACTCCAGGGCCCTGAAAAAAGGCGAAAAAATTAAATTTGACTCTAACAAATGCTGTTTGTTTAAAAAAAATAGAATGTGATTCACCTAAAATGGCTTTAAGTCAAAAAAATGCTTCAATAAAATCAAACATATTATTTCTTTGATATAGGGTCCAACTTTCGGTTTTTTTACGAGTAATTTTTGTTCAATATAATGAATTTTGTTCATTTCAAATGAAAAAAAATTGAATCAAATAAGCTGCATTCAAACAAATTTTTTTGTCTGAATAAAAAAAACATTGGAACGAATCTTTCATGTATGAAAAACTATCATTGTGAATTTTTTGTGTAGGTAAACTTTTTTGTAACATACAATAATATAAAAAAAAGTTATAAGTTTATACGTAAAAGTTTTTGAAAATATGCACTTTTGATAATGCAGATAGATTTTTTTTGAGAAAAAAAGTAATAATTCGAACATTCAAAATTTCATATAAAATCCTAATAATTACATGTTTTAATTTCTTTAACAAATTATTTGGTCCTGTGTGAATCGTGTGAAAATCGATTTAAAAAAACAATGTTTACGATTTTGAAACCATCTGATTACATGTTTGGCTCAGTAAATTATAGTGGCATGTTATTGTTTATTATCAAAAGTACAAAAAATTGACATTATTTTTTCTCCATAGAATAAGATGTTATTTTGTTTTCTTTTTGAATATGAATTTTTAAATCCCAAAACAGGGTTGAAGGAGGGAGGATACAATTTTTTGAACAATATCAGCAATTTTAATCCACGTTATCGTTTAGTTTACAGTTTAAAAAATGTTTATATATATTATTTAATTTGAAGTTGTTACATTCTGCTGTACATAAAAAAAATATA
>CAKNWW010347450.1:0-15581 GCA_932074435.1 Andricus kollari | reverse complement strand
ATTTTTTCAAATGAAAATTTAACTATTCCATTTTTTGTTGAAAATTGGACTTTTTAAGCTAAAAATTCAACTATTTCTTTGAAAATTCATTTATTTTCTTTTAAGTCGTCTTTTTATGTCAATTTTGTTTGTTTTTTGGTTGAAAATTCAACCAGTTGAAGGTTCATCATTTTAGTTGAAAATTCATCAGTTTGGTGGAAAATTAATTTCTTCAACTGCAAACTGAACTATTCTATTTTTGGTTGATAATTGATCTTTTTTATATCACTCTGAATGGATTTCCAACGACCTAACTATATCCAGTTTTTAAAAATAAATTCTTAAATGGCGGAAATCATTAAATATTATTTAAAAATATAACATTTCTTATAAAAAGGTTGTTTGTTCTTTTCGACATGTAAAAATAAATGTTTAATCTTTCCCCTATTTTCCCCTTTTTCGTGAGAAAATCACCCTATTTCCCCTTTTTTGAGCTCTTTTGCGCGGTGATCCCTGCTATTCCTTTAAGAAATAAACGAGTTTGTATTGGTTTTGTAATTCATCAGTTTGCATTCCTTTTCAATAGATTTATTTATCCTAATAGTGAATGGAATAGTATGTACAATGTACTAATGAATGTATCTTTTTTTTACATTTTCATTTAACGTCGTCGGTTTCAATCAAATCTCGACGTATCGAGTCTGTAGTCTGTAGTTTCGCGTCAGATGCATATTTTTGATTTAATTGTGAAAAGTGCTTTTAAAAACTTGACTAAAAAATCAATTGTTCAGTGAAACTATGCGAGATACGAAAAACTGGTTAAGAAGCAGAATTGTTCATCTTGAAGAGATCTACAAATTTGCTTAAAACTATTCGTTGATAAAACACGTAATACTTATTAATGACGATAAAGCATGAAGAAAGTTCCGCAAATTTTGGAACTGTACATAAAATAAATAATTATTTGTCCATTACGCAATACAAGATTTTGATCCCTCTAAATTGTACATAATAATGTAATAAATCTAGAGTACTTTTCCGACTGCAATGTAGGAGGAGCAGACTTTTGCCGTACAAACATTTAGAAGGCTAAATGAGATAGCGAATAGTATATAGACGTTGAACAATTATAAAGAACTTTCATCAGTTGAACTCTTCACGACATTTTTCATAAGTAGATTTCCTTTATTTAAAAAAAATGAGAACCTTGATTAGTATTCTGTGTTTCATCTGGGCTTTTTTCACTAATCCTGTTGGTAAATATAATAGTATCTAAAATTCAAAGCTCATATTTAATCTTAGTGTATTTATTTACTATTTAAAGTCGTTCAAATAAATTAACTTTTTTAACGCAAAGTTCTCTTTCAACGCCAAGTGCTCTTTCAATGTATAATTTGCTATCGGAAGTATAGGTTTTGAGACTTGAGTGCTGGAGGAACAGGTTATTTAAATACTAATAATTCGGGACGGACCAATGAGATTACGACTGGTATAATATGAACTAAAATACTTTGAATACTTTACCTTAGTGATTTTCACTAATCCTGTTGGTACATATAACAATATCTACAACTTAAGTTTCATTTTTAATTGCAAAATATGTATATCCTTTGCGAATTCTTTCAAATTTTTTCCGCGATTGTGTGGCATCTTGTAGTTTATTGAATTATTATCAATAAGAAGGTTGCGAAACTTACAAATAAGTTACGTAACCTCCACCAACTTCAGGTATTTACAGTCTGTTCAACAAAAAAGGAATCGCGATTATTCGTAAACCATAAAAGATATTTAATTTTTCTTTTCTTTAAATTATAGGACACTAAAAGGGCTACGGCGCATTTACTTAATACGTCGTCCAATCTCCATTTCTAACCAAAATAGCTTGGCACGTCCTGGGCATGCTTTCGACAAGGGATTCGGCATATCCAATGGGAATTGACCTTCATATTCCTCTATTATGAAGAGAGAGCTGTTTCAGGACTTCCCTGGAAGCTTTCTCTTCATGATAGACCAAACATTCTCAATAGGTTTGGCATCTGGAGACAGTGAAGGTCATTCCATTGTCTCGATGCAATTTTCCATTTTCCACGAGGTGCAAAATGGCGACTGCCTCGTTATCTTCTTGCAAGACCCAATCTTCACTTTTAGCTCCAAATAACTTCTTTCCTGATCTCAAAAGAGCACGCTGATAAATTTTAACCATTTTTTGAGCATTCAAATTCTCCATAGAAAGCTCCAAACAACCAAAACCACCCTTAGAAAAGCATCCCCAAACGTCGTTGCTCGAGAACTGCCTCTTCTAGGCAAATCATCGACACTTTTTGGGGGTATAAAATAATGCACCCAATGTTGGACAACCTTTTTCGACTTTTTAGTGAATTTTGTATATGCTGCTTGCTTCATTTTCGTACCCAGCGGATTTGATCACAAGAAGACAGCTTCAAACTTTTTATCATACGCAGCAGACATTTCGATTTACATATGCTCTCTACGACAGTTCGAGGGATATTGAAACTAACGAATATTTGCGCCGTAGCTTTTTCAGTGACCTTTAATTTAAAACAAAGATAAATTGAATATCTTTTATGATTTACGAATAATATCGATTCCTTTTTTGTTGAAAAGACTGTATAACGAGTATACACAATCAAACGGATAAGAATTAAACCGAAAACGCTTACCACTTGCTTCTTGTTATAAAAAAAAAACATAATTTGTTAAATTCATTTTGTAAACAATTTTTTACTCATACTTTTTTTGCAGAATTAGTTTGGCCATTTTCAAGAAACAACGCAGTTCATCCCCTTCCCATTCAGCTAAATATTCATCATTACGAAAGTTTTATATATCGAGGTTGTACTTTTCCGTTACCAGCAGGATTTTTCTATGTAGGTACAGATGAGAGTCACGAATACGTCATTGGAGTAATCCTAGATAGAAAATTACTTCCATTTATGGAACCTAGTGCGGATCTACAGAATACCTACGAAAGAGTTAAATTACGCATAGATAAAAACATTGCCTACGAAATTATAAGAATATCTAGAGAGGATCCTATAAATCGTCAGTTCTTTGCGCCCTTCGGCCCACAACAAATTGTTTTTGCCGAAACACATGAATTACACAGATAATTGAACTTAAGAGTATTCATAGGCAGCATATCAAAAAGCTCAGTTTTGAAATATATGTCAAATCTAAATGTGTGGGCGCTTTCTGGGTACATTCCGAATTAATGAATAATTTTATTTAATATATCAATCCAGTAATAAATTGCGAACAAGTACCATTGGTCCAATATTGATACATAAATGTGCAAGTAAAAAATGTTTCATTATAATGTACCGTTAATAATTATTAACGGAACTGACTCACCTTTATTTTATAATCTTATAAATATATAAATGTATAATCCTATAAATAAAATCTGATTTATAATATTTCATATCTGCAGTTATACCGTTTATTGTTCATGAAATTGCACAAAATGAAACGGCTTTTAATACTTACGAACAAAGAAATCACAAAATTTCACGAAAAAATACAAATGTGTATGACATTAAACTCTTATCTGAAAGCGATTATTTAATAAGTTTATAGTCCTAAATGTAAGATAAAATTGTTATATAACCTGCGACGGACTACATTGAACGAACAGCAGATTTCGAGATTAGTGCTATTCGTCAGATGATTATGGATTCAATAAAACGTAGTTTGTAGGAAAAACTCTTTGCCGCAATTGATCATTTACGAAAAAAGATGCACAATATCACGAAACTTTCAAAGATTTCGGGTTACTTCACCTTAATGACACATCATGTAAATCAGTTACGGGTCCTTTGATTCTGGCTTCGTTTTCATATACTGCATTCTGAATGCCTCAAGTTTAGTATTGGTTGGACTAAATTTGTAAGTTGATATGCCACCTTATCACATTTGTAATACTTCAGTTCTAATACCTAACGAAAAGTTTCAGGCAACAAATCTGAAACAAAGAAAAAGGATGAAGCAGTGATGAATCTTTGTCGCCTGAAGTATTTTTGCGATATTAGTATGTCAGAAACAAAATAATAATTTCTTCATAAGTGGGTTGCATTTATTTCATGAGAAATGAGGACAATTTCCTGTACTCTGTGTTTCATCTTAGTAATTTTTACTAATCCCGTTGGTAATTATAATAATATATCCGATTTAAAGTGCATTATTAATTGAAGTATAGCTATATCCTCTTCGAAATCATTTATATTGGAATACATAACTCTTTTCATCCCAGTGCGCAGCGCTCTTAAAATCTGTAAATTAATAAAAATTCACCAATTGGTAATGAATTTTTAGTAATTCAATTAGGGAATGCTGACCTACTAAAAATTAGTAGAAAAATAATAATTGAACAAATTCAGTTAATAATGCTTTTCCCTTTTATAATGACTTTTTGCAGAATTAGTTTGGCCACATAAAGAGGCCGCAGTTCATCCTTCTCCCCTTAAACTGAATGTTCATCATTTCGAAAGTTATGCACATCCAGGTCAGAGTTTAGAGTTACCAGCAGGCCTGTTCTATGTAGGAATAGATAATATTCGCGAGTTCGTCATTGGAGTAGTCCTGGATGGCAATTTGCTTCCTTTCACGGCTCCCGTAGCCAATTTGGATAATAACCATGCAAGGGTTAAATTACGCATAAATGGCAACAGTGCTAACGAGCGTGTACTAATATTACGCAACGATCCTGTGAATAATCTGTTCTTCAATGAATTCGGGCCAGAACACATTTGTGCTGCCGAGGTACGCCGAAATGCAAATTAATAGTAAGCATGGCCAGTACTGGTGGTAGGTTGACCCATTGTTTTAATGAACAAAAAACTATTTTGTCAAATCTGAACCATTGACCAAATATTGGGCGCTAATCGTACATTTTTCACTAGGATGTATCCACATTTTTGTTTACTTTCATAATTTTAATTTCTTGAATTATTCAGGATTCCAGCAATTTCTGTATTACATTATAAACGGTATTATATCATTTGATACAGTATTGCATATTGTTTTCTCACCTTTTCCTCCAAACGCTATGCTTTTTGTTTTATTTATGTTAATTTTGAGGCCCATGTTCTTCATCCTTGTATTCAGTTTGTTCATCATTCTTAGCAAGTCTTCGATTGATTCTGCTATAACAACCTTGTCATCTGCGAAAGCTAACCCACGTACCAATCAATCTTGATTCGCGTTTGTTTCGTTTGTTTGGTTCGCTTTCTTCTCCATCCCCGTCCAAAGTTTATTTTGGAGGCTAGAAAGTAATGGTCAGTATTGCGTTCTGAGCCCCTTATGACCCTTATGCGTGAAATTTGTTTTGCAAATCGAAATCATGTCTAAGTTAAGTAGTGATTCGTCGTATGGTAGAGAGTCTAGTTGTAACGTCAGTCCCACCAAAACTTCTGTTACTGATTTTATGCTGAGAAGGTCACCAGCCTTCAGCAGCCAATCATTTCAAAAAATCATTTATTTCATTTGCAAAAAATAGTTCTTCGGATCTTGATATCTACGTGACAAATGAACGAAGTCATTCGTTTTCAATTACACTGATTAATAAAATATATATTAACACACTTTTTTTAAAAATTGAACTGGACAAATTTCACAATAGTGACTTTGCAGCTGCTGGCACGTATTAAGGGTCTCATCGGACTAGAGACCTGGATGAGGTTAACTAGAGAGACTAAGTCGCGAAGTGTAACTGCTGTGGGGAACTGGCGGACACTAATCTGCGGGACCTAAAATAAGGAGCAATCCTTTCAGGGGGTAATAGAAAACCCCCCTAGAATATTGAGGGCGCGAGTTCTCATGCTCCCAAACCATGATTGGATCGCCGTGTGAAGGGCTGAATGGCATCAGGGTGAACAAATCCTGAAACATACCTACGTGCCCCCTCAGTCAAAGCAGATACGTTGTTGACCATGCTGTCTATAAATAGGAAAGACCGTAGCGGTGCCCAGAAATGAAAAGCCCGCATAGTACAAGATCATCTGGAGCAATTCCGCTTGCTCCGCCTACGGGGAAAAGTAGTAAGGACTCTAAAGACACTCCCCCTAACAGAGGTTAAAACGGCACAAGGATCTCGAAGCACAAAATTACTTTCGCACAGACCCAAGATTCAAAGACATTGTGATCAGGTCGGGGGCCATCGTAGTGCCAGCCATAAACATTAGGTCGCGGGACTCGCTACTAGAAAGAACACACATGGAAGGATCCAACATGGTGATCAAGGGGACAGAGTGAATGCGAGGCCGTTCTGAGGAATCTGTACAGCGTAGGGGATCATAAACATCAACGGTAGACAAAGAGGTTTAACAGAATACCTAGCGGGTACTGAGCTGCAGATTCTTATTCGTGGTGAGACCCTCACATTCCAGATTATAAACGGGAGTAAGGTTTTTGATTTGACTCTATGCTCGGAAGAACTGAGAATGGGCTGGAGATTCTCTAAAGAGGAGACTCTCACGGACCATAAATATACCTTGTTTAAGTTAACCCTAGGAAAAACGGCGGTTCAGAAATCAGAATCTCCTGCAACACACGTTGAGACTCATATAAAGAGGAACTTAAAGGCAGGCTTGTGGAATGAAACAAGTAACGGTAACATAGATGAGTTGGGGCACTCCGCTGATTGTTATCGAAGGGCTGCGATTACATCATATGAGAACAATTGCCATACAAGTATAATTAATTCTAGAAAAGGAGTAGAATAGTGGAACACCCACCTGGAGAAATGCCGTAAAAAGATTATAGCGTTGTAAAGCAAGGCAAACAGAACTAAAATTCCTTCAGGAAGGGATATCTATAAGACGGCTCGGTATGAAAACGATAAAAAAATAAGAATCTGCAAACAGAAAAATAAAGGGGCTTCTGCGAGGAATTTAAGAACACTTCAGACACAGCGAAGCTCCACAAGATCTTGGAAAAAGATCCGGAGGCTCGCCTCAGACTCATAAGGCTCGATGATGTCGAGGTTTCCAAAGACGAAGAAGAAACGCTAAATCACATGATGGAAGTCCACTTACCAGGTTTTCCGTGAACTTAAACCAACGGAGAGGAGAAAGGCTGGGGCCAATAGAGGGAAAAGGCCGACTAAAATTCCGCCGCCAAAGTCTTTGATATAAAAAAGAAGGTGGAATGGGCCATTGGAAACTTCTGCCCCCTTAAATAACCGGCGATGGATGGCGCCTCACCAATGCTGTAATAAGAGGACATTAATTTCGTCGTCGTCCGACTGAAGATATTATTTAGGGCACGCATCGCCCTTCAATTCGTGCCATCAGCAAGGAAGGACGGCCAATCCTCGAAAGGAGGGCTACACTGCTACGTCCCGCTGGTCAGAGGGCAGCACGCCTTTCAGGCAGCGTGTTCTGTAGAAACTGCGCTCCATGCTGCAGTGGCAAGATGTGCCAGACCAGCTAGTCAGCTGGATAGTAAACATGCTATACCAGACTACTCCCACAGCGGCCAGAGCAATGGGGACTACTCCCACATACTCTGTAAAGCTCGTCTACACGTTGCGATAACTACCTGGGTGGATGAAGTAATGGACCACCTGGCAAGAGAAAATTGATGGACTTGGGGGACAAAACATACTAGGATATTGATGGGATATTAATGTGACATCTTTAAGATATTCTGAGATATTCTTTGGACATTCCAGGGATATCGAGATTTCTGCCCTGTTGGATATCATTCGCGAAATTGCTAGGATGTGCTTAGGATAGCCTGGGAGATAAATGGGATATCCGTCCGATATCTCATGCTATGAGGGTAATAATATCTACTGAAAGTTATATCCATCTCCTTGAAGCAAACTATTGTTCCTTTTGTTAAATAAAGGACTCAACGTCATGCTTCAATATTTTGGTTTTTATTCTAAACATTTTATCGACTACAAAAACGGATACTGAAACGGACACTGAGGCAGAAGCAGATAAGAAAACTGATAGGGATAGTGGAAAGGTGCCCACAGGGAGTCATAACTCTCTAAACTCGTAGCATAAAAATATAGTTTTTTTTCTAAAGTACATAAGCATATAATTGAATCATAGATATTCAGTAATTATAACGTACTTGATGGAACTATTTTGTATATGCATTCCTTTTTACTCTCTGTCTACTCGGAACATTTGTGGATACCTTTCTTTTACTGAATAAGAAAATTAAATAGAAACTGAAATTGATACCACTTAAACTTAGGGGTGATCGCCCACCATTTGTCGGCCAGATTTTTGTTTATTTTCTTGATTGATTAGTTTTCTTGTTGTAAAATAAAAACTATGTTTTATAAAAGTAATGTAATAGTTAATATCATAAATCATTTGCCCCTTTAATTTAATGTTCACTATCACGACACGTTATAAAGCTCAGCTCCAGCTTCCTATTTCGAGCAGATTTTTGGGCGCTGGAACATATGTATGAGGAAAATAATATCGAGTACGTCATTGGAATAATTATATTTGGACACTTGCTACCATTCGTGACTCCTAGATCGAATCTGGATAATAAATTTCAAAGAGTTAAAATACTGACAAATGGCAACCATGCCAATGAGAATGTCCCAATTTCGGAAGCAGATTCTTTGAATAATCTGTTCGGCAAGAAATTCGGGCCATAAAACATTCTTCCTGTCGAAATACATGAATAAATTAACTGAAGAATATATATGGACGGCTCTAACGGGAGGATGGCTCAGTTTTGAAATTAGAAAATGAATCCGAGAAGAAGACATCTAACGCCATAGATGAAGAGTATCCCTGGGAGTAGACTATTCGTCACGACATTTCGGTATTTATCGCAATTCTACATGTCAAGAGCTTAAATATGAGCCAATCTAAAAAAAATCAGACTAAAATAAAAGCTGCCCGCATAGTGGTTTAAAAGCCAAATTTCCTCAAAAATGTTAAATTGTAAACGGTACTAATGCACTTGTTGTTTATGATCTTGTATCTGTATTTATATTCTTAATTATTCACGCTGTCTTGCAAAACTTAAGATTAACAGAATTTCGCAAGTTACAATATTATAACACACGTGTCTAAAGGATGTACTCCTTGCTGAGTGTACTTTTTTGTAGCATAAAATACAATTTTATTATGTCTTCCAAGAAATACCAATCTTCCCTTTACGTAATAAGACATTTTTATCCCTCTGAATTGCGCATAATAATGTCATACATTCGAAGTAGTTTAACGTCATCATTTTGGAAGATTGAGAGTTTTGCAAGACAATTAATTCAGAAGCGACAAGTATATATCAGTATATATTCTGAAGCATTTATTAGAATATTAATTAGTGACACTCTTGCAAAAATTCTGAACAAGTGAAGTCTTGTTAATTTGATAAAATGCGGACCATGATTCGTATTCTATGTTTCACATTATTTGTTTTAAGTAATCCTGCTGGTAAATATAATAGTATCTATAATTTAAGATGTATTTTTAATTGTAGTATGAATATTTCCAATTAATAATAGATTAAATCGAAATCACCTGTTTCGCCCGAGGCATAGTGCTCTATAAATCTCAAATTTATTTAAATTTTACTGATTGCAAGTGAAATTCCACTAATTCTACTGATTCTATTAGTCAAAATATGCACTAATAAATTAGTGAAAAACTACCCATTTTTAATTGAAAATATAAATTTGTTTAGGGCTCTATGCAATATTTAGAAAAATGTTAATGAATACATGGAAATTTAAGGTTGACAAACAGAAAAAATTAATAAAAGAACGCGATTTAATAACATTTAAAAATTGATTGAAACAATCAAAAGGGAATACTGTGACGGATCTAAGAAGACTACGTAACTTATTCTTTCTTTAGTGTACTTGCTGTCTGGTTTTTATTATCTTGCTCTATTGTATCAATTACATTTATTTGTGAAATCGAAACTATGATCCATTAAATAAATTTCATAATTATTTAAACAATAATGAACCTTCTACTTTTACTTTTTTTTGTAGAATCAACATGGCCGCATAAACCTAACGCAATTCATCCTCATCCCTTTGAAGTTAATATTCCACATATCGAAAGTTCGACGGATCGAGGTGTAAGTTATCGTTTAATGGCAGGCCCCTATTATGTAGGAACAGATGATGATCACAAGTACATCATTGGAGTAATTATAGGTGGAAATTTGCATGCATTCATGGATCCTAGAACGAATCTTAATAATAACTTGGGAAGAGTTAAAATACGCATAAATGACGACAAAGCCAACGAGACTGTACCAATATCGGATAAAGATCCTCTAAATAATCTGTTCCGCAAAAGATTTGGGCCAAAAAATGTTCGCGCTGCCGTAATACGCGAATAATTCAACGTATGGGCACCACTCCCGGTATTGAGGCCAATTTTTCAAATTAAATAAAAAATGTTGCAAAAACATGCATCATATCTATCCATATTTTTTATTACCTTCATAACTTTTATTTCCTAAATAATTCAGCATTTCAAGGCAATGTTGCATAATGTTTTCTCACCTTTTCCTTCAAATACCATACTTTTCGGTTTATTCACGTTAATTTCAAGTCTCATGTTTTTCATGATAGTATTCAGTTTGTTCAACATTCACAGTAAGCTTTCGATTGACCTTCTTCATTGAAGAGGGTCACTCTTAGACAGTTATCCATGTTTATAATAAACAGCCAAGAGGACATAACGCATCCTTGTCCAACACCTTGCCTGATATCAAACCAATCAATCAGTTGTCCATTTTCCCTTGCACTCCATTTACTACCTGCGCAGAAAGAACCTTGGCACAGCAGCCGATATGTGAGATCGATTGCGTACGTTGATTTAGTGTAGACGCTCTCTCAGTTTGGTATGACAGCTGCCCTGGAGCCGCACAACCGCAGTATTAACAAACAGTGGGCCAGAGTCCCAAATTCCTGCACAAAACCCAGAAAGTCGATATTTTTCTCTTAAATTTCACACTTACGGGTTTTTGGGTTTGCTAATTACGAAAATGAACTCAAAAAATCAAAATTCAAGATGCCGGATATGAAATGGCGGACTTTTTATTGAAAAATTAGTATTTTTCGCCTACATAATTAATAAGGGGTTTTTTGAGGTCGCTTATCACAAAAACGAATTTAAAAAATCAAAATTCAAAATGACTTTCTATATATTTATCACGCGCGCGGACTAGGCTAGAACGCAGACCTGCGCTCGGGCTTAGTCAGCGCGCGAGCGACTTTACTTGGTGTCTTCTTGCAAAAAATGGGGGAAAGAAGTGGAAGCTCTGATCACGCGATTTGATTCCTTATACTTTTTCGCACATAAAACTATTGAAGGCTGCGCCGGATCTCACCATATCACAACTTAATCCTTCAATGTTTTTATGAATCGTATGTAAAAAGAAGAATTCGAAGCAGTCACTTTTATAGAGCATTCACGTTAACTTAAACCATGGAATAGTTGCTTTTAAGTATAAGTAGATTTTATACATACGTCCAGGATCACTTTCCATTTCGCAGATTTATTTATTGGATCAAACCATCTGCTATTCCGGATTTAAGCGCACTAACACCATCAATACAAAATTTCCTAGAAGTTTACCTCGAATGGTAACTTTCGACTCAGGGAGTTTTATCCGCACATAATCTTTTTAACATAAATCCACATCGATGTTCCCAGATCTTTTCTTTTGTTACTTTTATTCCCCTACGAATAAGTGTTTTCGAATATATTTTGCCTACGGTGCTTAGTAAGCTAATACGTCTGCAATCATTGCAGTTATCTTTTCCACCCTTTCCTTTGTATATTAAAACGATAATTGCCTTTTTCCAGTAATTTGAAACCTCCCCCACGTCGGTACATATATCTATCAACTCTCGCAGCCTTACAGGTAAATACTCGCCACCGCTTTTGAACATTTCAGCGATAATATCATCCATATCGGCAGCCTTACCATTCTTTAAGTTCTTAGTTATATCCATAATCTCAGAGGTACATATGCTTTCAATCGGGTTTTAAATGTATCATCTTCTATGTCGCAGTTGTGTTGCTCCATAGGAGCACCTTCAAATAATTCCTTGAAAAAATCTGTCCAAGCATCTTTTGCTCCTGTCGTATCATATAAAATTTCACCCTTGCTGCCCTAATTCTCTCGTCATCGCCAATACCTATAATAATCAACTTTCTTAGATACGCTTGCTTCTTTTAAGTAATGGCTACGCGGATTTCATCATTCCACCAAGCATCGCCAGTCACTCTTCCTACAACTACAGTACCACACATATATGTTGCATTTCTAGAAATTATTTCCTGGAACATTGCCTATGCGCTCTCTATATCTTTATTGAGTATTAGCGTCTCCCAAATTATCCTATCTAGACATTCTTTTATATTTTTCTTTCATTCGTTTATCTCCATACTTTACCTAATTTAATTTTTTAATGTAAGAGGTAATGATGCGTTTCACATTCAGAACCTCTCAAAACCCTTGTATTTCTTATCAGCTCTATCACTCTCTCATCTGCAATAACTAAGTCAATCATACTGTGGCTATCATCTCGGCACCAGGTCTACCAGTGGATATTTTAACCCCGCTTTTATTTTAACCAAAAACAATCTGGAAGATACAAATTTATGCTCCTTGATATGCTGTTTTGCTCTCTCATTCGTCATCAGACCTACTCCTTAGCTATCATGTGGTTCACTATTTACTTCTGACCATAGTTCGAGTCCGTTTTTTAACTCCCAATTTCCTATCAATCTTCTATTTCATCCCTTGATCTGTGTTTCAGGTACACATAAAATATCTGGCTTCCTTTCGTTCACTGTTTCGTCAACTAAGGATGCAATCCAAACCGAGGCTAGTTTATTGTCTGTATATTTTATTGTTTATTAAGAATATGAAAAAATGTTGTTGAAACCATTTTCGATAAGTTAAATATTTTTCGTTGTAATCGTGAAAAATACTATTAAAAATTAAAAATTCCATTTTCCGGCAAAACTATTGAAAAAAAAGTTCATAAGCAAAATTGTTTATATCAAATAGCTGAACAAATTTGGTTGGAATCATTTTTTGATAAGTTACGTATTTTTAGTTTTAACCGTAAAAAATGCCATAAAAAATAAAAAATTCAATTTTTCGGAAACACTATGCAAGATACGAAAAGAATGTTTACAAGCAAAATTGTTTATATAAAACGATGAAGAAATTTCATGTTAATTATTTTTTTATAAGTTAGATATAAAGCAATTGAAATGGAGTACACAATTTTCAATTCTACATTCTTAGTCTTAACATTTGGGCATAACATAAAATAAAAGCAAATTACTTTTCAAATAATTAGATGAACCTGAAAAGTCCTGTTGGAAAACATATTGTCTGCATTGCGAAGTATGCCCTTGGGCAAGAATAAATCTCTCCTTGCATAAATTATTAAAACTTGGATGCCAAATAGCCACAGAATTTCCTTTGCGAGGATGCGAACGAATCCTGACATAAGCTGTACTGAAAAAATATGTTCTTACACTCAAGTCAAAACAGCAGAAAAAATAGGATAGTGGATGTTTTCCATCGTGCTGTATATCGCACAGACCCAAAAATTTATATGATTTTGGTAAAAAATCGATTGAAATTATGCAAAGAACGAAATACTGCATTGACTGTGAAGAGATTTATAGCATATGAGTAAGCAAACTTATAGAAGGCACTGCTATTTATTTTGTTGAGAAGTATCTACTGCTGATTTCGTAAATATGTTAAATAAAACTTTTTTGCAGCAAATTTACTGAAGAAGCTGAAAGAGAAAACACCACAAGTTCTGAAAGCGATGAAACTAGCAATGACTGTGATCAAGTCGAGCACAGTGAGCAAAGAAAAGATTGCTCCCGGATTCGCGGAGAAACTAATTCGCGCGGCACGGGTTGTTTCCCAGTAATGGACAAGTCAGGATCATCCGCAGAATCAGATAGGGACGTCCAGTATGGGGAAATCTAATACATCCGGTAACGAGGAGAACAATAATTCTTTGACCTTACACCAAAGGGCCAGGGTGGACCCGCGTTCGCAATCTGTAAATTGTTAAAATTACGAATACTTAGATTCTTCAACCTTCTTTTTTCTGCCTGTGAGCGATCGTGAGAACTTACCCCGCCATTTGCAAGAGAACACGATTCGGGAACACCAGCAAAACTTAGAATAAAATAAGATAAATTGTCGCACTCTTATGCGATCATAAGTAAGGATAGGGCTATGTTTAGGATGGGATTGGTATGAGAAGCAATCTTATGTTCAAATCGATAGTGACTTTCAGCACAATCATGTGATGAATTCTTGTATATGTACATATCCTTATATGTCGGATTTTATACAGAAATATAGAGACACGCTTATATAGATAGATCTGGGTTTAGAATAACATGATTATAAGTAAACTGTGAGTCGACTGAAAATCGTCAATATTATAATGTAATGGCTTTTTAAATAAAAACTTTGTTTTTTTTATGATAAATAGAATGTAATCAGTTCATAATAAAAATTTACGAATCATCTACGAGAAGTCCTACCCGTAGAGTGGGAGGCGAAGACTTTCAGTGGCTTAGTAAAGCTCTTCCTTCCCACTCACACCCCAATTTTTTGGGACCTGAAAATACTTATGTCCTGCAAATTATCGGAAGAGGAAATTCGAAAATGATAAATTTATTTTGAGTTCTGCTCGGCGAATACAAGAAGTTATTGCGGTATTATTATTTCTCAATTCAACACTGCTTTTCAATCATTAATTTTGAACGATTTAGAGTAAAATTTATTTAGTTTTGAAAACTACTGCTCTCAAATAATGCTATCCTAAATATTTAAAGAGATTTTCAGGAATTTTAAAGGATTTTAAAGTTTAAAGTAAAATTTAAAGGTTTTAAAATGATTTTGAGGAGTTCTAAACGAATCAGGAGATCTTCAAGGGATTTCATGCAATATTAAGAAATTTTAATGGTTTTTATGGAATTTTAAGAAATTTTAAGGCATTTTAAAGGTCGTGAAAAATTTTAAGACATTTCAAGACGTTTCTAGGAATTTCTGGAAATTTCACGGAATTTCAATATTCCCTGGCATTTAAAGTGATTTCAAAAGGTTTTTTTGTGATATTGCAAGAGGTTTAAGAAAATATCAGTAGCATTTTAATTTTAATGGGAAATTACAATTATCAAAGTGGGTTATAAAAAGATTCAGAGTAAAATGAATGCAATTTGGATGACAATGTCTGAAAAATTAAAAGATGATGGTGCCCTAATGCCGGCATCATCACTTTACTCTTTCGTTTCATGCAATACCAACAATATCCGTGATAAAATTAGCGGGCCACGTGAAATAAACAATCTTACTGATAAAGAATTGACAAAAAGCAATGAAACTGATATTTCTCTGAACTCAGATGATCTGATTGAAAACTCTAGGTCTACTTTTGAAGTTTATTTCAGCAAAAACGAATTGGAGAAAATGTTGGTCAGGAAAAAATATAACAACAAGCGAGGAGCTGAATATGTTTGCAAAGTCGAAGAACGAGAATATGCCGTTTTAGAGGGTGGCAATTGGCAAACCAGAATAACTGACAA
>CAKNWW010347448.1:862-12360 GCA_932074435.1 Andricus kollari | reverse complement strand
GATATTTGATCAAAATAACATAATATGTAGATCATTGTGTGTAATTCGTAGCAGAAGCGGACTCGGATTTACCAACCGGTCCATAAAAGTCTAGCAGACCGGTCCTAAAAGCGGTCCTACGCAGTTTTTTAGAGTTTAAAGATTGCAAAAGATTTCCATGTATTTAAAAGGATATCAACAGATTTCAAAACTTTCAAACCTTATAAGGAATTTTAAAATATTTTAAAGATTTTAAGGTAGTTCAAGGAATTTCAACAGAATTATTTAAGGGATCCAATATTATTTTAAAAACTTTATTCTCTTCAGATTGAGCACTTCTTTTTTTTCAATTTCTATTCCCAGTCCCTTTAATTTAATATGAAAGCACCTCCAAATTCATTGCCGTAATGTGTTCCAACCTCAATCTGTACATCCAGAAAATTATTTTCTCCCTACTTTTGAATAATAATCGGCAAATCGCTTATTGTGGCATATATTTCTTACATCATATAGTCCGACAGCGTATATCCAATTTTATGCACATGCGCATAATTTGATCATTAGTTTCATATTAATTAATTTATTAATTTCTAACCTTTGAAGAAAGGCCAGAGATGTCTGGAGATTTGAAGAAATTACTACTATTATTAAGTACTATGTCTTGGTCGCGGTTATTGTATAATGAATCAGGTATTTAAGTAGACTTATTTTTAAGAATTCATGATTTATTAAATTTTTGATCATTTAAATATTCGCGCTTCTCCACTAAACTTACAAGCTGAAAATCAGTTCCCATAATTCGACTACACAATTCATGATTATTTCTTATTGTACGAAGTGGCCCTTTTAGGTTTCAGACCTTTATAATTGATACGGTAATTTTTTATTACTTATAATTAAATTATTAATAATGACGTGATTGCCAGTTTAATCGTTCAAGTTTGCCTCCGATTTTCTAATAATCCTTATAATGATTTTAAAGGATTTCATATAATTTAAAAGGTTGTATATAGAGAATTTTTAATAATGATTCTAAGAAACCTGGAGAATGTCAAAGATGTTTAGAATTCTATGCATTCCAAAGAATTTCACAAGAATAATTATAAAAGAGTCGGGTAGCTCCGGCCACCCACGATTTTGAATAAACTGTAGGGTAAGGAGGGGCAGCGCCGACCGGTTGGGCAAAGGCGACTTTGCTTATAAAATCGCTATTATTTACCAATTTTAATTCTACTTTGCATTAAATAAATCTATTTTGTTAAAGAGATAGTGTGACTTACTAAAAGCTTGAAAATTGACGTTGTAAAAGAAAAATTACGCAGAAAACAGTTTTGACAACGAAAGAATGGAAGATTCGCTGGCAAAAATATCAAGTTTTCAACATTAATGGCAATACTTACAGTATGAAAATTTGTTATTTTGACAAATAAAATATTAGTACATTGTTTTATTATAACCGTCGAACGTAATTCAAGTCCAAAGTATTTTGAATATCGTAAATAATTGAGGCCTCACCAGGAGCGCAAGCCCGACGAAAATAATAGTTCAAAAGTTCTTAGGATATGATAAGTGATCGGCAATGTAGAAGAGCCACTTATCTTCTGGGCTACATGCAAGAAACTATTGAATATTATTATTTTCAATCCGGTCGGTACGGTAGAAACCATTGCCCGTAGCCGTATCTAGTGAAATGTCAACGAATAAAAGGTTATATTACAGCTATCACTATTTTGATTAAAAATAACTTATTCTTTTTGCTGGATATGTTTAAAGGTAATTTTTCCAGTACATAAAATACCACAGACGTGAACCATTATGTTTTCCCATCTTCAAATGTTTTGATTTTTATAAAAAGCTGCGGTCGGCTTTGCCCTCCGGTGTGGGGCAAAGCCGACGAAATACAGCTTGATAGAAATAATTAAATTAGTAAATCATTGTTTTATTCATGTAATAATTACTTATAGAAATATGATATACAATAATGTAGGACTCGAAATAAAAAAAAAATCGATCAATTCTACATCTTATCAACTTCAAAAAAATCATTGACTGTTAACTGGTCGGCGCTGCCCCTCCTTACCCTACTCTCTGCGATGATAAAGCAACATTATTAACTTTCAATATACTGTTTCAAAGTGTCATTTAAAAAATACGCTCATATCTATCATAATATTGATCAAATGTCCAAATATTAAGATTTTTTCGGTGGCCGCCGCTACCCGACACTGTTTTTGAATACACTTTTTTGGGCCTCAATCAATTTGCTTTTATTTTTCCACCTACAGTGGCGGTCAGCTACTTATAGGACACACGTGCTATGAAACTTGGAAATAATTTGCCGCCAATATGTTAGTACCAATCATATCCATAATGGTCGAAAGAGGAACTTTATTCAGCAAACTCCAAAACTGTATAACGTTTAATTAATTTCGATTGTTCAATAGATATAATGCATAACAGAAGGAAAAATATAAGATAAAGTTGACAGCTACTTAAGGACATGCTTTTATTGAAACAAAAGTAACAGAAAATTGTACCAAATTTAACTTAAACCTTTAATATTTAGCAGCTCTCCCTTTAGCTGCTATTACTGCTTCGAGATGGCGTAGCATCGAATCTACCAGTTTTGCACATCGATAAGGGAAAACATCATTCCAACTCGATGGAATAGTTCCGAATAATTCAGTTAAATTTTTTGGTCTTACCTTTTTTATGGCTTTGTCGACATCGGTCCAAAGAGCTTCGATCACATTAAATCCGATGACTGTGATAGCGTATCCATAACCGCCACTTTATTTGAAGCTAGAAATATTTTCGCTCGCTTGCTGGTATGTTTCGGATCGTTATCGGCGTACATGATATGGGATTTTGACGCTTTAGTTTTTTCCAGTACGGCAGAAATACGTCGTTTAGAATCTGCACATACAGGTGCTAATCCATAATGCTATCTAATTTATGAATCGGCCCAGTTCCGGACCAAGAAATTGCGCCACGCACCATCATTAAACCACCACATCCCTTATTCACAGTTGGCTTCGTGCCTCTTTTGGTCTGAATTCTTCGCCCGCGCACCGTCATACATACGTTTTCCCATCAGAACCGAATCTGTTGCGCTTTGTTTCATCACTAAAAACTACTCTACCCCAAATTTTAAAGGTGCAATGCCGGTATTTTCTAATGAATGCCAAACGTGCTTTACGATTTTTTTCAGAACCGACTGTGAAGGGATGTGGTGGTTCAATTATGGTGTGGGGCGCAATGACTCGGCCTGGAACTGGACCGATTCATAAAATGGATGGCATTATGGATCAGCACCTTTAACATATGCGCAGATTCTGATCGATATATTTCTGCCGTACTGGAAAAAACTAAAACGTCCAAATCCCAACTTGTACGCCGATAACGATCCGAAACATGTACGAGCAAGCGAGCGAAAATATGTATAGCTTCAAATAAAGTGACGGTTATGGATGCGTTATCACAATCTTCGGATTAAATACGATCGAAGCTCTTTGGACCGATGTCGAAAAGGCCAACAAATTTAACCCAGAATTTAACTGAATTGTTCGAAACCATTCGATCGAGTTGGAATAATGTTTCTCCTCAACGATGCGATGTGCAGAACTAAAGGATTCGATGCCACGCTGTCGCGAAGCAGTAATGTCAGCTTAAGGCAGAGCAACTAAATATTAAAGGTTTAAGTTAACTTCGATAACATTTTCTTTCACTTCTGTTTCAATAAAAGCACATGTGTCCTTAAGTAGCTGGCCGCCGCTGCAATAACATGATTATTCTGTAAATATATGATGGATCCAAGAAAAAAAAAGATTGGATTTAAAATTGGCAATGGTTCGGACTCGATTCGGTTCCTTATGAAGCCTGTTAAGATATTGTTATTATACAAATTTGAAAAAATACATATATACAAAGATAAATTGTTGGGTACGTAAAAAATCAAGTAGGAGTAAAATCATAAAAAATGATATAAAAAAATGTGTTTTAAGAATATAGTTCGTAGTGATAAATAATATGAGGGGCTGACAGCAAAAGCGGAGTAGAAAAATCGTCGGAGCAAAAACGAATTAAGAACGATGCGGGCAAAAACGAGTTAAAAAGAAACAAGAATAACGAGGATTGTATCGTATATTATAATATAAAGATAGAATAGTACAGTAGATTATATTAAAATCTATCATTGTACGACACTTTTATGTCATAATATACGATACAATACTCGTTATTCTTGTTTATTTTCAACTCGTTTTTGCTCTGACGACTTTTCTACTCCGCTTCTGCTATTAGCCCCTTATATAAGGGGCATTTTAGAAGATTTGGAAGGATTTTAAAGGATTTATAAGAGCTTTGGATATTTTATAAGATTCCAAGGGATTTCAGAAAATTTACAAATATTTCAAAAGATTTTAAAAGAATTTCAACGGATTTGAATGGCTCTCAATAAGGTATTCTAATTAATTTTCCAGGATCTCAAAGGATTCCACAGGACTTCAAATATTGCATGGGATTTTAAGGAATATCATCAGATCATATCACCCTGAGAAAAGAATTCGGATAAAGTTCCAAATAGCGCTCACCTCCGATTTTGTTGATACTCCGTACATGCATGTATCTTGACGCACTGATGATGAAAATCATAGTGAAAATGGGCTTTTTATGTTCATCTCAAGAACGACTAAACATTTTTTTAAATAATTTTAACAAAAGTTGTAGACCCCAATGGGAAATTACAGACTTCAGCCGAGGCGTGCGACTGGCGCGGTAGCGCGACAAGAGCAACGTGCCAACACTTGGCTAGGCAATCCTGGCGTAGTACGCATATTGACACTGGATCTGCACTGTGCCTAATCAAAGTTCCAATATCGGCAGCCCAGTATCGACCCAGTACGGATTCTGTGCAGTATTAAAGAAATGTCCGTCCTGGTTCTACAGGTTCATGCCAACTTCAAACCCAATGGTAACACGACAATGGCCCAGTCTAGGACACAGATCTGTCTGTAACAAATAGTAAGCCAGTGTCTCACGGATATGCGCCGGATCTCGGCGGGGTACGGGAACGATACTGGCATAGTACAGTCCACATGATAGGGCAGACCATTGTCTCACGACCTTGTGCCGGGCCCGGGCGGAATAATGGCTCGGCGGAGTACTGCTATGATACTGGTGTCGTAAAAATTTTAACATATGGCGAACTGTTGTCCCATGTCTTTTTGCCGGATCTCGACGAAGTACTGGAACGATACTGGCGTAGAAGAAACTATAACGGCATACCATTATCTAGCGATTTTGTGCCAGGCCTAGGCGGAATAATGGCACGATACTGGTGTCATAATCATATTAACTAATACTTATATATTTATTTCCTTGTATATATACTTTTTAAAGCACTCATCTGATAATTTGACGTCGTCAACATTTCTTTCCGTTTATGAAGTTCAGATGAGAAATAACATTTGATGAATTCCTAATTAAAATTTCATCTGTTTAACTATATAATAATTAAAATAACACCTATTGTTGAAGAATAGGTTTTATTTTAAAATGTGTTGAACATTTTTCCTTTTTTTAATGGTCTTTTTAAATTAGGGATTCAAACAGATACATTTTTTTAAACATATCTCAGTGAAAAAATTTTGATATGACCTTAAATTTTTAATAAATTTAATTCAATTTTTCCATAGTCTCACTTTTAACATTTTGAATAATAACTGACTTTTCCAATAAAATAGGTTTGGATTATTTACTTTCCAATATTGTAGCATTTTCAATAGATAAAATAATACTTTTTTTTCTTATTATTATTATTTTCTTTTCTTTTCGAAGAATTAAAATATGTATTCAGTTTATGTATTTTAAAAATTAAACTTAATTTTGATTTAAACAAATTTTTTTCAATCCAATACAATGCCTCATCATATCTGATATCAAAGCTGGCAACCGCGAAAGCCGCCAGTGCAGTAACAATACTGGCAGTCTGCGCTGAACATCATTATCATTTCTGTCTCATGCCAGTACATCGCCAAGGCTGGTGCACAGTACTCCTCCGGCTTCTTTGACAGTACTCATTTGCCGCACTGTGCTAATGCTTACACAGTAAAAAAAATTGTTCAAAATGATACCGAAATCAACATCATTTTGATATGCAACAAAAATAATACCAAAATTAAGAGCAGTTTGGTCGGTCAGAATGAATGATCGACTTTTCAGATCACAATGATCTGATCCGGGATCATGTATCAAATCAAACAAAAATGGTCGCCGTTCTTGGAGTACTGAAGCTCAAATGCGAGCTTTTTATGGTTTGTGATCGTGCAGTGTACTTGAAAAGTAAAAATATGAACAAAATCTGATATTACAATATATCAGCTGTTAACTTTAGTTGTCACTTGCATGCGGCTAGATAAAACTTTTAGGTTATGTCGTTCTGACATCGGCACCGAAAATTGGCGGCCATTTTATTCAGTCTGACAAATGACAGTAAAAGCAGATCAAAATGATCCGAATAGACAGATCATTATGATCTCGAGAGTCAAATGATCGTTGAAGCAAAATGATCTGCAACAAAAATGATACTTTTTTTTACTGTGTACTTCCAATACTTTACTAGTACTTATACCCACGACTGCCCCATTACTGAATCCCAGTACTTATATTAATTACGGCGCCAATACTGATGCCCAGTACAGTATTTTAGTACAGCCCCGAAGTTGGCAATCAATACTGAACAGCGTTCTCATCCCGAGATTAAGCCATATCGACGCCAGTGTTGGGCTACCGGTACCACGCCAATGCTGTCAAACTCTGGCCAGTACTGAGCCAATGCTGCGCCAGTTGTAAATTTCCCTTTGGGACCTTGTTAAAATACACATTTTATGTTCCATCCATTTTTTTCGTACGAGTGAAAGTTTTCGAGATATTTGAGGATAAAGATGAAAATTTCATGACTAGCCCCTGCCTTTCCGCCCTCCACGAGACATTGGAAAGGGGTAGGGATTTGTCCAACATTATTTTTGTGATCAGACACAGGGGTGCCTTCCCGCCCCCTACAATTACTAAATTTCAATAGCCATTCTCTCAGAAACTATTTATCCTAAAGGAAAAGTGTTTCGAAAAAATGTGGATTATGAATGAATCTATAAGTTTTGTCAAACAACTTTTTAGAAATTTTCTTTATTCAACCGTGATAAATTCGAAAAACCATGACTTTGATGGGTTTTCCATAGTTTTCGCCATGATAATAAAATTTGCGCGAATTCACACTATGATTTTCGTAATCAGCGCGTCAAAACACATGACTATACGGAGTTTCAAAAAAATTGGAGGTGAGCGCTATTCGGAACTACATCCGAGAATTCAAGTCACGACTTGATGAGAACAAAAAATCACGTTCTTCTTACAAACATTTTTTTTACCTTTTTTACATGAAACAAAGCGATTTAACTAACAAAGGGCTGTTTATGGGTGAACATATTAATCGCCCTTACTATATCAATAGGTACATATATCTTTTTCCCTTAACAAAATCATCAACGATGCCTGATCGTAGAAATAATATTGTTCAAAGCCCTTTTCAACGTCTCGTGAGAGGACGGGAAGGCAACCGTGTGAGTGGTCACAGAAATAATGTTGCGTAAACCCCTACCCCTTTCTTAAAGTTGGGTTGGCCTTGTTTTTAGTTTTGCCTTAAATTAAGCCCAAAACTAAATAAAAGCATGAATATCATTTTAAAAGAAGTCCTTATCGGCTTAAAACGAAAACTAATTCATTTATATGGCTTATTTGCAAATATCCATATTGAAACAAGTCCTACTAGACTTATCAAGAAAGCCAAGATCTTGGCAGTTAAAAAGAAGACAATATTGAAGCTAACTTTTAGCCCTCTAGAAGCAAGATTCAAGAATCTAACGTCTTCTCGCATTTATGACATGACGTAACACGAATAGGAAAATAGTCGCCATGGCAAGAATGCGAAATGCGTCAATTCTAAGTTTTTGTTCAGTGAAATTATATCTTATTTAACCTGCTCTATTCAATGATCCTAATTTAACATATTCCTAATCATATTCCAGGATAGTACATCTCATCATATACTTTTGTTATTGTTATTCATTGCACAGTCTGAGTCGAGGTTCTTGTCGACACCTAATCTATACAAATCTTCACACTATGATTGGATCGCAATTAGGTTGTTTCACTGCAAGTGGAATAAAAGTTTCGTATGTTTTTAGTAAAAAATGTGAATTTTGTTATAGTCTCACATTAATAAACAAACTTGATGTATTTATTATTGCTTTAGTCCTCCTATATTTTAGTATGCGAGAACGCTTTCTTCAAGTCTACGTTCTGGCTTACGGCTAGTTTTAATCATTACAGCAGTTACAATCAAGCCCACATTCCGGCTTGCGACTACTTTTTAGCCCATGCAGCGTCTCAACTTTAGTTCCTCAATCGTTTTCTTTTAAAGCTTCAATCCTATTCTAGTTTTTAGCCGATGCTGTCTTCTTTATGTTACACCTTAAAACAAGCCCACATTTGGTATTGTATTAAAACTTATTTTGTGTGTGTAATTGGTCACATCATTGAACATAATTGATAAATATAAAAAATCTCATTAATGTAACTCAAGCGACATGGCATAGACAATTTTCATGTTATCAACTAACAATTAATATAGTGGGTAGATATGAAATTGTTTGTCTTCATTCCCTTTCAAGGTACGTGAATAAGAATAAATATGATAAATAAATCTGAGTCTTAGGTACTCCAAGGACCACTTCTGTACATAATTCGAGGGACAGGGGATAAATAATTCGATAACTCTTCTCCAGTAAATAATGCGTAGTAAATATACTAGTAATAATTATAAATTGTCACATTCTTGCTGATTCATTATTACTTCTTTACCTACGTTAAAACGCCAGCGCGTTTCGCGGTCAAGGCATTATACCCGTCCCAATTCGCGACACGAAAACGGCAGTTCGCCGGTTGCGGCAGGATGCCGGACTCTCTCGGAAAGCGACCAGGTGACCCTCTCCGCCTCCTAGTGGTATCCTGCCCAGTTCCTGGGGATCGGCTCGATCGACGGCCGACAGGCTCGATCGACGGCCGACAGGCTCTCCTCTGGCCGTTCTTCGATTTACGAGTACATCGGCGTCAGGTGCCCCTGAACGACCTACTCCCGGCAACGCCCCGTCCATCACGCCCTATCCCGACCGGCTCACCCTCTGTAACACCATTTACCTCCAGGGCCGCAACCTAGTTAAACAACCTATCCCCCCCCCCTCGAGGAAGTCGGGACTATGGTCCCCCTCACATCCCGTACCTGACCTGTACCTGGCCGTAGGGAGGAAGCCTTGGGCCGCGACTCCCCCCCGCACCTGAAATAGATCTAGCGAGTCCCGCCGACTAATTTTCCTACAACGTCTGTCACGTCTCATTTCAAAAGACAGCGTAGGGGTCAGCAGGGAAACTTCCACTCCGAACCAAGAGTCGAAACGCTACTCTACAGGACATACTAATTTCGTTATCATATACCAAATGATTTCACAAACACCACCACTTTTCTTTTCTGTTAGCCGCGTTCTTCGAAACACACACACACACTTTACATTGTAAATATCAACACACACCACTCACTCATACAGAAACCACACGTTCACCACACACACACACACATTAGCATTGTATCAAATGGGAGACATATATGTGACCGTCCGCGAAGTAAGGGGCCTAATACGTCAAAGCTTAATTTAACAGGACGGGCGATCGTAGCAGAGTCCGCAAGCCAGAATTTGAGTAATGGGTATGCGTCTACGAAAATCACCCCCTCCACTTACCACTACACTTTTAGGCACGGGCCAGTGGAGCTCACGGACACGTCGCATGCAGCTGTAGTGGTAAGTGGTGGGGCTGGTTTTCGTAGGCCTCTCGTTCGGTCTCCGCGTACGTTCAGAAACTATCGATTGGCGTAAGAAAATGAAAATCGATTTTTTCCGCATTAGGTCCCTTTCTTCGTCGATGATCACATATATAGTTTACTTTTGTTCAAATCTAGCATACCGTTTCGTTTACTGAAACGTTTCTCGGGTCTTTTTTTTTCTCTCCCCCCTTCTTCTTTTTCATCTCTCTCAAATATAATTTTCGCGCGGCACAACCGGAGTGGAGGTTTCCCCTTTCCTTTTTTCTCCTCCTTCCACTCCCCCCCCCACCACCACATAAAAAAAATCCTCCCACGTTTCTATAGGGTATATAAGGGAGAATCGCTCTGGGGTCGGGGCATTCGAACGAGCTCAGAGATAGAGCAATCATCACACTTAGAAACCGTACGATACCTGTAAACCGCAACGAATTACGATTGTACTTCGAACCGTCTCACCACGTCACCAGACACCATGGCTGTAGCATGGATATAGCACCTCAGAAAAAGACAGCTAGAAGAAGAGCTCAGAGACACCAGATCGACGCCGTGGGATATCTGGAAGTACTAAAACAGAGGCTGGTAACTTTTGCCAGCGCCAACCCAACGCTCTTCAAAGACATACCAGAAGACACCACAGAATAAACAGAAGACATCGACCGCTCCCAAGCCTTGGAAGCTATGCAGGCCGAGCTAGATGAACTGAGAAACCTGGCAACGTCCTCGCCCCGGACCACACACGGACCAGCAAACCAGATAACCCCACTCGGGCAACACCGTGACGAACAACATACCAGGGAAGAGGACCCGGACCTTTACTTAACACCGTCAAAAAACCTAGACCAGATGCGGAAATGGAACTGCCACTTCGACGGCAAAAACATCTGCGGGTTTCTCGAGAGATTGAAGGAACTCCAAAGGTCCTACAGCTTCTCCGGCCCACATGAACTCAGGCAACTGGAACAACAAATCTACGACCGATATCAAGGGACCAGCGAACAAATCCCGCACTACGGGACAGCCCTGCTACACTAACCAGACGACGAGGAGGATTTAACTTCGAAAAAACAATGGAAACACTGTACTACAACATGAAACCAGAATTACGACTATACATCCGACTCTCGAAGGCAAATACTCCCGACGCCCTAATTCAAAGAGTCGAGGAAATAGAAGAAGCTCAGGAACTTCTACCATCGAGTCCACCTACAATCGCAACAAGGTCTGTTGGCGTTGTAAACAACAAGGCCATGTCCGCCAATACTGCCGAAACGAACCCAGAAAATTTTGATCCTGTTGCGGAACGGACGGAATCCTATCCTGTGATTGTTCTTGCAAGAAACAGGAAAACGGGACGGGCCCAACCAGACATAAACCCGGCCCAAAACTCTACTACACCTGAAGAGCCAAGAATTTTCATCACAGTAAAAATCGGAAAACACTTCGCAAAAGCACTAGTAGACCAAGGATCAGTCTGCTCACACGTCAACGCCAATACAGCAAGGTAATGCATAAACCAGGAATGGACCCAAGAAACAAACAACACCATACACGAAGAAAAAAGAACCCTATATTTTACTGAAAACCA
>CAKNWW010347443.1:1644-15274 GCA_932074435.1 Andricus kollari | reverse complement strand
CAGAAAGAAATGTTTTTCGAAAATCGACAACTGTATGGCGTACAGAACTGAAATTTATTTAACCCTGATAATTTTTCGAAATTCTTGTTATTCTAAGAAGTCAACCTGGTAGTCCAGGTATTTACAATATATCTTCCCCGGTGCATTTAGATATGAAATTTAAGTTCCCTGGCAATTTTTTCAACGTCTCGTGCTTCTGAGAAGGAAACCTGATAGCCTACGTATTCAGAATACCTCATCTTCAAGGAGGATGCCTTCAGGACAACAATTGTATTCACCCTGATCCTTTCTCCAAGGTCTGATAGTTCCAGGAAGTAAACTTGATACTCTAAGGGCCAGTTCCACCAACCTCGGTTAAATCATTGATTAACTGACGGCCAGTTAAAATGAA
The DNA here is from genome assembly GCA_932074435.1 of Andricus kollari. Lineage (NCBI taxonomy): Eukaryota > Metazoa > Arthropoda > Insecta > Hymenoptera > Cynipidae > Andricus > Andricus kollari. The sequence continues at coordinate 14,883 of CAKNWW010347443.1, read as the reverse complement.
CGCTATACGCCATATTTAACCGTCGATTATCGGTTTATCCGAGGATCAACTTTTTAACCGAGGTTGGTGAAACCGGCCCTAAGTGTTCAAAATACACCTTCCCCTAGGACATTTTATTTATAACTGAAATGGAAGACACCCTGGCTATTTTTTCAAATTCGCTTCCTTCTAAGAAGTAAATCTGGTTGTCCAGGTATTCAGAATACATCTTCTTCGAACACAATTTTTTCAAAGAAAATGTATTTTGAATACCTGGACTACCAGGTTTACTTCTTAGAATGACGAGACCTTAAAAAACCAATTCACGTGTCTTAAATTTCAGTTATGAAGACAATTTCCTTGAGGAAGGTCTACCTTAAACACCTGGACTACCGAGTTTACTTCTTAGAATAACGAGACCTTCGAAATATGATCAGGGTGTCTTAAATATCAGTAAGGAAAACAACTATCTCAAGCAAAATGTATTTTGAATACCTGAACTATAATGAACGCCATCAATTTCCACCTATTTCTCGAAAACACCCTTATTCAACGGGGAAAACGGTTGTTATGAACCAATGCTAAGGGGAAATAGGGAAATTTGAACGACTTTATTAACTTTACGGAACACATAAAAATCTCGTATCAATCATAGCCGAAACGGACTCGTTTCGGATTTGTAACAAGGGTTTTTACCAATGAGGACAATTTTAGAATTCAACTTTGTGTGTATTGTCTACATCCAATTTGATTCAAAGAACCGTCTTGAAGACATAGGTATGTTAAAAAGTCCATTTAGTTGTATAAGGTCTTAAGCCCTAAGGATAATTATTTTACTCTGGTGAGAAAAAAACTCATACATGAGTAAACTATGCAACAAGATGGACAATAATTATCATTATATTCACCAATGGAATTAAAGACGGCCACCAAGGTGAAGACCAGAGTATAAACAATCTTCATCTTTTTCAAGCAGAGCAAAAACTGATTAAAGTATTTTTTGTTTCAAATTTATTTAACAGTGTAACTAATAAATGATGTCGTATTTCGTTCTAGTATATGTGATTAATCGCTATGTTATATATCATAATATAACCCAAGACTGTCACTTCCAGATATTTTTATTTCATACTTCAATATAAAGAAGAAAAATGATGTTTTCAGTTATATTTCTATTTATTCTCCTTTATGAGTTATATTTCATTTTCTAATCTACCTACTATGTATATAAATTGGTAGATGACAAAAATGAAAATTTTCCATACCATGCTGCTTAAATTTAATTTGGCGATACTTTTAGTATTTATCAATTACATTCAATGATGTGACCAGTCCCAGGGGTTTGAAAAAGATCATTTCATCAGACCGTAAATTCACGGCGCCCGAGAATGCGATTTTACAGACCGCAACCTGATTTCACCATTCAATACATTATGATTTTACAGTCGAGAGTTAAACCCTCTCCTCATCAGGAAACAGGAATCCAAAGTAAAAAAAAAGTCCTTAGAAATTGAAAATTGGAAAATCCATACTTTCGATGTTGAAAAGATTCATGCGCTCAAAAATTCTCATCTCGATTCTGTAATTGTTAATATTCTAAATTTGACCAAACAACGCATATGAAAGACACGAAATTTGTTGACTTCTTTCAGGTTTAAGAGGAGTGAGGCAGAGTTAACAGGAACTTATTAATTTTTTAAAATTTATTATTATATTCAATATTTGATAAAGTCACCTTATACGGCAGAAATAATTCTTAACTCTTTTTTTGATGAATAATTTCAAAAAATTAATAACTGAACAACCAACAAGAAAAAACATCCGAATTAATTGGAATAGTGAACATTTCACTGATTTAAATCTACGAGGGCACGTACTATTCTGTAGTTCCTTGAGATGGGAATGAGCCTGCCGACTGGACTGTCGATGATTTCTGCTGGGCTCATTTTCTTAACCGAGCCACTGTCCATGATAATTTTCTGCCGATGTCCAGATCTATCATATATTCCAGCGAAAAAATCACCGTGCTCCAATATTGCAAGAACGTCACCATCGAATGTTGATAACACTATTTGTTCTGTTGTTGGCACAGGCTCATAAGTATTTTGTCTTTCTCTCAATTTAATTGGTTTATCCGCAGGTAAAGTGTATCTTCGAAGTTCGAATACTCGCTTCTGATTATTGAAGGGAATAAGCCGAGTTAGTTCAATCTGTCCACGTGTAGATATAGTAGGATTCTGATTAGAGGTACCCCAGGCAGGAGGAGATCTAGACCTATCACGAGGAGGAGTCTCCTCAGGAGGTGACCTGGCAGGAGAATGAGGAGGTTCGCAACCGGAAATCCCAGGATTGCGTTCGTCATTAGGGTCACAGTCCGACTGTGAACTTAATTCTGCAAGATGAAGTACAGTATTACATTTTTTTCAAAGTATCACAGAAAAAACGAAAGCTAAAAGTTGTTGGGTATATATTCTAGAATGGTTAAAAATTGAGCGTATTTCGGCAAAAGTTTCAAGAGTTTACAAAAGGTAAGTTCGCAATTTTTTACAGAAGGCGCTTTGAGATCATCTTGTGGCTGGTTCGAAGGACGAATCTATGGCATGTAAGCCTATGCCATGAAGCACGTAGGCCTATGTCATGAAGCAGTAGCGCGAGATGATTAAAGATAAACGCAGCGATGGGTCTTCCATTTTGGTACTTGAATGTCTGAGGAAAAAAAAGAGAAAAAGGGTTTTCCTGAGGGGAAGAAGAATCAATATGAAAAAAGAAACGCAATCAACACAATTCGTCAAAGGATGAACGAAGTTCTCCAAGCGATCATTGTGTTCGCACGTCACATACCAGAGGTAGTTGTCCTGCCCTCTCGTGGTCGTGTTTTAAAATATTATCATCGATAATATTACTGGTGCAGTAGAAGTATTGTTGACTCTGTTAGTGGCGATGCCAATTGACGTTGCCAATTGTGTTTGCGGCCAAGGCTAGTTTGTATGGAATTGAAGCCGCTTTGAGTCATACAGTTTATTCAATTCACACTTATTAACGGACCACGAACCCATTCCATGATATTCAATATCGCAAAAGATCAGCCACCGGTCATGAGGATGCTGATGCGGATGCGTTGTCACGCCCACCGCTCTCAAATGAAGGTATGGCGATCGTGATTGCTAACTTTTTAGCAAAGAATTGCTTTGCTTAATCTTGGGAAATCCGGTACGTCTTAAATAGAGATGTCTTTTCCATGAAAAGTCAAAAAGTTGTCTTCTTATTACTCCAAGAATGAAATCATCACATCTTCTGATGTGGCTTTGTTAATTTATAACTATACGCAGTTTCGTTTGAAAAACGTTTCACTGTCGGCTCTGAAATTTCTAAACATTCTGCTCGAAACCGATATTCTAAAGCCTAATTCTGCAAAAATACATCCTCAAGCCCAGCAGTTCCTGGACAATGCACACCTTTTCATTCAAAATTAAATCTTCGGTTACCTGTATCTGTGAAAATTATGGGATCTATATGCTACGGAATCCTCTTTTGCAGGGATGGTTCCTTGGGAACCTTCCTGGATATGCGGATATTTACCTACTTTCCGGAATCTTCGCGGAATGTTCGTGAAAAATTTTCGAATTATGTAAAATTAATTATAATAATACGAAAATTTGTCACGAATATTTCTAGAATCTTCCTTGGGAACCTTTCTAGATATGCGGACATTAACCTACTTCCGGGAACGGTCCTGAAACATTTTTCTGAATTCGTCGAACCTTCGATTGGAATGTTCCAGGCATGTTTAGGGAAACTTTTGTGTTATCCGGGTTATGAATGAAAAAAGTTGTTTTAAATAATTTTAGCGAGTCCTAACCCTTGCCTAATAACAAAGGGTTCATCTCAAATTGATGTTACAAAATTTGGTGGCTTGAGACCTTACGCAACAAGATAAACGGTAATTATTGTTATTATATTCACCAATAGAATTAAAGATGGCCACGAAGGTGAAGAACAGGGCATAAACGATCTGCATCCTTTCCAATCAGACGAAATCTGATTACAGTGTTTTTAAAAAATTTGGTTAACAGTGTAATTAATGAATATTCTAGGGTTTTATTCCACTATATATTCTGTGGTCCCTTTCTTTAGATTTAAAAAATTGCATGCGATTTCAAGGAATTCTATATTATTTCCACGCACTTTACAGATTGTATAGGATTGGAAGGGATTTTAAAGGATTTCAAAAAATATAATGGAATTTTATAGGGTTTACAAGATTTAGGTTTTATCTGGAAATGTTGTTAAAGCACATTTGGAAACTGTAGAGGGATTTGGGGCTTATGAAATTTGCTTAACCTATAAAATTAAATTTTGCTGATATACAGCGTGATGAAATTTAAATCCAAGTTATATTTATTCATGATATGATCTGTGTTTCTCAAGGTGAAATAATATCAATAATATACTTGCGTAAAAAATATTCCTCGTGGAAATAAAAAAAAATCCCACGAATCCAAAGATAAATTGAAGATAACACTCTCTTAAAGATCTCGGGATTTTTTTTCTAATTTTCCCCAAATTTGGTCATTCATGTTCGGAAACCACTTTGATTCGGAAAGTCTGGAAACCCTGAATCAGTGGCGATTAGGTAATTTACCCCGACAACGCACCTACCCATTTACAGAAGCTTTCAGCAATTTCTGGCAAAACACAGCCTTACATATCTTCGAAAGCAAAATCATATTCTCAAAATAAGGTTTAGGGTTTTCCGCTCTCGAACTTTCAGGTTAAAAAGTGGGATGTCAAGTATAGTTTCGATTTGTTTTTGCACACTTTTGAGAGAAAATCGATAAAGGAAATTCGCAACCACGTCTTTGCAAGAATTTCAAAAGATTAATGGGTATGCTCAAACGAATCCTTCATCAGTGATTATCCCCCGTAACTTCTAACCATCAAGCTACTCGATTTATCCAGTTTGAGCAGGATCAGGAAGATCAACTTGTGAGGTCAAAGTGGTCCGCAGAGCAAAATTTAAACGATTCTGAACATTCAAAAGTTACCACCGGTACCAAAAGTTTTCATCTATCTTTGTAAGCAAGGCCCATCTGGAAGGTAATGTTTGGTGACTTAATTCCTGCCTCCCAGATACCACCAAACTGAGCAGCATGCAGCAGGATGAAATATCAGGTATTTATGTCATAAAACAAGCATTCAGCCACCTATGGCATAATTTTTTAGGCTTCTTGGAAGAGCACTCACAACTCACGCTCTGCACCTACTAAGTAGGTGCCATTGTCGCTGTACAGCCTCTGAAGTCTTGATGTAGTATGCACCAGAAAATATGTGATCAACATAAGTATGGTCTTCTAGAACGGCAGTGCTAGCGTAAAACGCTGTCGTGGAAAGTAAGTTGCGGTTTTAAGACAGGAATCTTAAAGTTCCTATGAGGAGTGTGATCTCCTGATGATTCTCTGCAAGTTGGAGCGGAAGTCTATAGCCTCCTAATAGGAGGCAACCTTAGTAATGTTGAGGTGATGGATCTACATGATATCAGTAAGCGCATGCTATTCGAGGATAACGCACTGGAGTTCAGATTGAAGTACGGTTTCGGGCATTGCTTGTCTTGGCTTTGATGCTGAATCGAGCCCGTTCGAACGTAAACAGTCAGGCCGAAACCACCGCGGCAGCAATTCTCGGAAGAAGTGAATCGCGCCTGCTTCGATCTAAATTCCAGTCTATTCTCCTTATGAAAACTAAAGCTATGTTGAGGAAATTATTTCATTAAACCTTTTAAGGTCATCTTTCCTAAAAGGGAAGAGCGACATAAAGAAGAAAGAAGGGAAGAATTATTTACATCAGGAAGTCTCGTTTGGTACTCGGACGACTCTTTGGACTCCTAGGGTACAGAGGCTGGAATCTATTGAAAGAAGCCCAGGTATATTAGATTACAACAGCACTCGCCTCATTCCCTGCAGTTTTCCAAGCTGAAATAATAGCTATTAAAGCTTGCCTTTTATCAAATTTGTAATCGGGCTTATGAAAGGCAATAGCTTTACATTTGTTCTGATAGTGAAGTTGCGCTTAAGGCTCTCTCTTCTAAAGACGAATCCAGTAAAAACCAGATCAGTCTGATCTGAATTCCCGGCCATGAGGATATTGAAGATAATGTGAAAGTAGATGCGCTAGCTAAGGTGGGAGCTTCACAGCCCCTGATTGGCCCGAAACCCTACTGTGGTATCTCGTATGCATCGGCGAATGAAAGCATTGATAAATGGCTCTTGGAAGAGCACGCTAGATATTGGAGGGGAACCGAAAAATGGTGCATTTCCAGAATTTTGTATCTGGTACATATACCAAGGGGACTAATGAATTTTTGAATATGAAAAGAAGACAGAATGTCATAGTAGGGATGCTTACTGGACACTATCGACTGAGGAAACACTTGACCAAGTTGAGTATTGAAGACAACCCAAATTGTCGAAAATGTGATTTTCGTGACGAGGCAGCTCATTGTATACTTTGTGAATGTAATGCACTGAGGTGCCTCAGAAATGAATTCCTGGGGGATTATTTTCTCAAAACAGAAGATTTTTATGACATGTCCCTCCCGAACATTAATAAGAATAAAAATAAAATGAAAATAATGCGGAACAGTGCATTTAACCAGAGAAGAATTAGGGACCGCAAAGCTAAAGAACGAGCACGAAAATGTCTTCATTACAAGATTCAGATTGTTTCTGAAGAGTTTTCTCAACTCGGCAAACACTATCAGGGCCGTTTTGGAAAGCGAAGATTACATATTATATTGGGAGAAGAAACGGAGGAGAGTCTACGTCATCGGCATTCCTTGTCCACTTAAACGGAATTTGCAGTCAACCTATAAAACCAAGATATACAAGTATATCGAGCTAAGGCATATGAAGGACAATATGAAGGAATGTGAAACATACATCTATTCATCCTAGTGTGATTTTGGCTACAGGCAATGTGCACGAGAGATGCACTAAACATTTTGAACATTTAGGCTCGTATTTAGGAGTCAGGAGGGTACTGGCAATAGCTCCGGAGGTGGTTTTATAAAACACCTGTGACATTGTAAGAAATTTCCTAGACCAAATAGAAGCAGGTGACTAAAATCGTATTGAGTGGCGGATTATAGCTCTCAAAAAGCATCCAGAAGCGACTTTTGTCACCTTTAACGCTCGCGGTCGCTGTTTAAAGACAACAGCGGTAAAAGGCGAAAACCAACCGGAGTAAAAATAATTCATCTTGGCTAAGTCTTCATCCAAGACATAGCCAAGATATAGCCAAGACGTTTTTGTAAGTCTCGCCCCTGGCCGTTAGCGAGACTTTATTTTTTGTCTTCAACCAGAACTCAAGGACGCAGACAACAAAAATCTCCCAATACTTCGGAGGGTCATCACTAATCCGCTTTATATTTTGCGGAATGTTTATATTATTTATCTTCATGATATTTATTTTCTATGTATTCAAAATTGTAAAATTTTTATCCTTAGCAGATGTCAACTGCTTGGTCCTAGACTAGCTACCTGATTCCTGGAAATGGCAGGCCCTTTCGGTGGGGCTCATAGTCTGTAGAGGACAGATTATAATAGAAAAATAAAATTCACAAATGAAAACTTTCATAATTTTTACTCAGGCAAATATTAAGACTTACAATGAAACTTCTTGTCTTATGATTAGTCCGCCTCGAGTTGTCTTTAAAACCCGTCGTAATCCTTAGTCATTGACTCAAAATTTACATCTTCGACATCTAACTTTCGCCCCTAGTCGCCAGCGAGACATAGCCATCTTGGAGACGAACTCAAGACGAGCCAAGGGGAACCTCAAGATGTAATATTTTTTTACTCGCGACGTTTCAGACTCGAATGTATGTTGTGACATTGTAGAAAACTGGGAGTTAAGGAAATAGTATTAATAAAGAAGAAATTATATAGATCTTGTTCAACTTCTTCCAGAAGAAAGCTCGTTTATTTCATTAGGATAGTTTTAACATGTTTCGAAAATGCTGCTTTGATTTATTATACTAGATTCAACACACAGATCACAAACAATATTATGTTTTAGTTTTACATTTGTTTAAATTGATTTAATAGTGAGTGAATGATTGTGGTTTACACTCCCTACATTTGAATCAGTGGAATTTCACTGATTGTCGGTCAAATTTCACCTTTTGAAAAAGCTGGAAGACGGTTACTAGTGAGGGTCAAGTTGTACGACTGCAAAGGACTTATGGCTCTAACATCTGGTAATATAACCCAATCTGGTCTCTAAATCAACCAGTGATAACATAGACACTGAGCTACTGATTTAAATAGTGAAAATTTCACTGATTCAAATTTAAGAAGGTGCGTACTATTTTGTAGTTCCTTAAGATTGAAACGCGCCTGCCTACTGGACATTCGTGGATTTCTTCTGCGTCCATTTGTGCAACTAAGCCATTGCGCATGTTTATTTTCTTTCGTATTCCACTGCTATTATAAATTCCAGCGAGAAAATTACCTTGCTCCAATATGGCAAGAACATAACCATCAAATGTTGTTAACACAATTTGTTCTTTTGTTGGTATAGGCTCATAGATATTTTGGCTTACTCTCAATTTAATTGCTCTATTCGTAGGTAAAGTGTATCTTCGTAGTTCGAATGCTGTGTTTGGATTATTACAGGGGACCAGCCGAATTCGTTCAAGTTGTCCACGTGTAGATATAAGAGGTTTGTAGTGAAAACGAGGAGACCTAGATCTGTCGCGAAGAGGAGAATTCTCAGATGGAGACCTGGAGTCCGACTGTGAACTTAATTCTGCAAGAAGAAATAGAGGAAAACAGTTATTTTCAAGTATCGCAGAAAAGCGTAAAATAAAATGTGTCCAAGATAAATTTTAAAACTGCTCAAAATTGGACGCATTTTGGCAAAAGTTTCACCAAGGTTATTATAATAATTCTAAAGTCAGCTATTACGCCACGCTGTCGTGCTAAGTCGAGCAGTAGTGAACAAAATGAAGTAAAACGTAGTATTGGTAACAAAAAACACACATAAAATATTGCTAATGCTTATAAATCTTCTATCAAATAGATTAGACTATTGTAAATTAACTACACTAAAACTCTCCTAAAACTAAACTCGAAATCTTCATTTGATTTGATATGATTGTCTCTTTACAATCCAGCTGCTGGCTTAAATTCTCCTCTTACTCTTAAGTACACTCGATAATGATTTACAATTTTAGATTTGATACCGATATTCTACAGCTTAATTCGGCCAAAATATTTTCTAAAGCCTAGCAGTGCCTGTACAATGGTCACCTTGGATTCAAAATTAAAACTTCGGTTACCTGTATCTGTGAGAAGTTCGGGTCGACATGCTTATTACTTGCAGGTATAACGGAAAGCTAAAATCCATTGATTCGGAAATATCTTAACCTAAGCCTACAAGATCTAAATTCTCAGATTTTAACGCTGAATTATTAAAGTACCGAAAGTAATAGTTCAAACCAAGACAGGTTAAATTAAGCAAGACATCCAGAGACAAATCAAAAGACAAACAGCTAACCCCCATTCCATGACATTACTCAAATCCCTAACAGAACCTTTGACCCAACAAACAATACTTTCTTCTGGGAAAAAGAAAATTTACCTACAATAAGCGCGAACTCAAAAAAATAATTCGAAACAAATAAACAACGAAACCTTTGAATGTGATCCCTTTTTGAAAAACAACACATTATTCCTTTTAGAAACCGAGAAACTTTTATAAACTATAGAGTTCAATGAATTCATGAACTAACAAAAGGAAAGATTTTTTAAAGAAAGGGAAAAAAAGGCAAACAATTTAGGGATGAGACTAGACCCGCCAGGAAATAGCTCCTTCGCACACAGACAGAAAATAATAGAACGAAATATTAAAAATAATAAAATCGAATCCCATAACAGACAACCCGTTGAATTTGACCTTAGGGAAAAATTACAAGAACCTCGACAAATTTCTAATAATAATATTGATGACCGTAACGGAGTAAGAAATAATAATTTAAAATCACGAGACTCCGAAGAAAGCGAACCATTACTGGACAGAATTAAATTAAAGCAAAACAGACTCTCTTAACTTAATTTTGTTTAAAAATCGAAAATCTACACATAGTCTGTATTCAGAATTTTTTCTTTTAGTTAGTACTATAGGGGAGGCATAGGGAGATTCGCTTTCGCGAATAATACTTTTTAATAGCAGGTACTCTAAAATTTGGTCTAATTTCTCTTTTTCTTCAAAAGATAATCGTCGCGGCGCGAAATAAATAGGGCGATCATCTGTCAAGCGTAAACTTAATTCGGTTTTGACTTTTGGAAATTCCGGACGTTCTTTATTTAGATATTCAGAAGTAAAGAGTTTTTTAACCATTCATTGCACCTCGTGATCTTATTCCGAATTTATCTCTAGTGAATCAGTAATTTAGCCTACCGAGACGACAATATTAAAAATTTCTTTAGTCAATCTAGCCTCTACTTCAAGTAACGCCATTAATCCCAAAGTAAAAGCCCACAGTGCATCGCGACCCAAAACAACAGAATTGGTCATGGTATTGTTTGGAACGACAATAAGTTGTACCTTTCGCTCGAATGGTAATTACTACGCAGTAATCTTATACCTAATTTGATACTGTTCTGAGGTCGACTCAATTTATTTATTTCATTTAGTTCATAGATTAGATTATAAGATGAATCAAGTACTCTGCACAAATTTGTAATGAGCCTGTATTATCCTGTTCCTTGGAGGGCTAGTTAGCCCTAGGGACTTTTTTTGAATAAATAAATAGAATACAAACACAATGATCACTCCACCTGGAACAAGCACAGAAGATAGCGCGAACGTTAGTCAGTCTTGTCCGATCGTCAGCCTTAACGAAGGGTCACCACCTTCACCTTGGCCCTTATTGGAATTGACCTTCAATTTGAGATAACCGTCCTCTGCGAGGAAACCTACTGCCTGTAAGCCATCGCCACGAGCTAATCGTCGTCGCCGATATGTAAGTCGCAAAACAATGCCTTCTTTAATCCTTGTAAATAGCTATGACATTTATTGTGTCTTCACCTGATCCTCGGCATTCCGGATCCCATTTCCCTTCTCGACATTACCCCCGTAATAGTAATAAAATAAGGATTTGTGAAACTATAACGAAAACTTTTGCAGCTTCTGGATTGCGTGCAGGTTCAGAAACTGTTCGGACATCTTTCGGGTCAGTTTTTAGGGACACTCTCACCCTTGAACCCCCGTATCCTACGAATCTTCTTCTTTTCTTCGGGAACCCCCTTAATCCACGAAACAAACGGTTGTAATTGACCAGTGCTATGGTTTGTCATCAATAACAAAAACAATGCCCAATTGGCTAATTGACCGATGCTAATGAGTGTGTGTCTGTGTGTGTGTGTGTGTGTGAGAGAGAGAGAGAGAGAGAGAGAGAGAGAGAGAGAGAGAGGAGATTGAAGATTTAAACGACCTGATTGATGTCTTAATAGTTTTAATATGATACAGACTCGCTTCTGATTCGTATAAAGGCTTTTTACCAATACGGATAGTTTTTGAATTTAACTTTTCACATGCTTCATCTCAAAGAATATTTTGGTTCTGAAATTTGTATAGATTCCGCATCAATAGGTATAGGTAAAAGCTTTTCGAATTTCATTTTTTATAAAACACATTCCAGGTTCCACCAACATACATTAGGATTAAATTTGTTATTATTCATCAGGTACTAAGCCACAAGAACAGCCATTTTACTTTAGAGATAAAAACTCATATTTGTATTAGGTTTTTACAAGATTGCCTTTCTCGACGAAAACAGTTTGTAATTTATTAATGAAAACTTTTTTTCAAATGAATTCATCGAGTCTTAACCCTTGCATAATAACAAATGATTCATGTAAGTTTGATGTTGAAAAATGCAGTGACTTACAATCATATGCAACAATATGGGCGATAATTATTTAAATATTCACCAATAGAATTAAAGATGACCACCAAGGCTAAGGGAAGAGTATAAATGTTCTTCATATTTTCCAAGCTGACGAAAAAATGATTACAGTATTATTAAGACATTTTTTTTTATTATTGTATCTTATAAATATTCTGTTTCCTCACTAAAGTATTTATATAGTGTAGTCATTATCTCATATCGTAATAGAAGTCAAGATTATGATTTCACAATATTTGTACAACATAAATCAGTATCCAGAAGAAGCATTGCATCACCGAAGCTCGAAAAACGATGTTAAAATTTATATAATCTATTGCATTTTAGAAAAAAACTTTTACAGATTTTATAGATATTATAAACGCCATTAAAACGTAATTAAGCGAGATTATACCATTTTCTCAAATATCTTATCAAATCATTTAACTGCGCAATTCTTGTAAATCAAAGAAAAAAACAAGAATCCAACGATAAACGGTAGAACACGCTCCTAAATACGATTGGACTTTAATCGAATGACAATGGCAAAAAAAGAAGAAAGCTGTAACTTAATTTAGGGATGACCTCTTATACCTTGATATTAATTTCATAATTTTGTAAAGAAAATAATATTAATGAATAAGAGGTCTGTCCGGAAAGTATCCAACCTTGAGCTCTAACTTCGTACCTATTTGTTCTCTTGCATAAATTAGGTATTTATCATCCAAGGGGGGATTTTTATGAGGCCCACTACTAAGTGGCTCGGACCTGCGAAACTTTAGTCGACTAGTGTATACAATTGCGTAAACGTCTAGGCATGTACGCGTCGCATTTGACAATGACGGAACGCGTCGCACAAAGTGTGCATTGAATTTTGTGGCTTTCCAATCAAAAAGTGAGCAGGAGTAAATGGAAAAAAGTCGTTGGCATCAGTGCATTGGCTTTGCGGCAAAACGTACGAAAACGCTTACGTAACATTTCCTAGACCTGGCACCTCGACCCTTTCGCTCCTTTATGAGAAACGTGCCGGTATAGTCTACGCCAGTTGTATATGAAGGTGATGAAGGAGATACCCTCGGTTTGGTAAAATTACCCATCATTGGTATAATTATAATATAATGTAATTATAATTAATAGATGATGTTTCTCCTCCTCACTAACACTTGAATTTTTAAATCCACCACCGACCTTTAAAATTCCGTCATCATCCAAAAAGGGATTTTGTGACGCTAATTTTCCCTTTGTTATTGGGATCGTTCGAGATAGAATTTTCATTTCCTCTATAAAAGAATTTCTTTGTGATAGTTTTGCAA
>CAKNWW010347442.1:0-11036 GCA_932074435.1 Andricus kollari | reverse complement strand
AAAAACCTACTTCTTAGAACCAAAGAACTTTCTTTGAATAAAAATATAGTTCTATGAATCAAAGAAAGCTTTCTTTGCCAATGAATATTTTCTTTGATTCAAAAAAATTTTCTTTGAATCAAAAAATGTTTTTTCTGAGTGTTTGTTTCCCAAAAAAATTTTTAAAAACTATTTCTCTATCACATTTTGAAATTATTTGTAGCTATTCTTTCAAAAGCACTTTAGTTTTATTTTTTATTTTTTTGGCTTTAAATTAATGAATAAATTAGGTTTTTTTTCAAAATTCTTACCGTGAATGTCGAAAAGCCTTTTTGGTGAAAGCAGGCTCGACGAGGGCGTGTGCCGAGATAGAAGAGGCGACTTGCTGGGGTAAAGTTTGTCAATATCGGCCAGACGGTTTAGATGATCTTTCCACGCCTTGTCTGCGTCGTAGGGTTGCGCTATTTTTCGTACAATTCAAAAGAATTTTATAAATTTCCCCGTACGTTATTCAGAGAAAATTTCAAAAATTGTCTCGAGGTCTTCGATTTTTTACAGAAATTATTTTTGAGAAATATCTAGTTTAATTTTAAAGAGGATTTTTCAGTTCAGCACTGTAGGATAGAAAGTAGGATAAAAAGTAGGATACAATTCAAAAGAATTTTCCTCGCACGTCATTCAGAGAAAATTAAAAAATCGTCTCGAGGTCTTCGATTTGTTACAGAAATTATTTTTGAGAAATGTCTACTTTACTTTTACACAGGATTTTGTTAGTCCAGCTCTGTAGGATAGAAAGTTAAAAAATTGTCTCGAGGTCTTCGATTTGGTACAGAACTTATTTGTGAGAAATATCTACTTTACTGTTACAGAGGATTTTTTCAGTTCAGCTCTGTAGGATAGAAAGTTAGACACAATTCAAAAGAATGTTATAAATTTTGTCGTACGTTATTCAGAGAAAATTTCAAAAATTGTCTTGAGGTCTTCGATTTGGTACAGAAATTATTTCTGAGAAATATCTAGTTTACTTTTGGAGAGGATTTTGCAGTTCAGCACTGTAGGATAGAAAGTAGGATAAAATTCGAAAGATTTTTCCTCTTACGTTATTCAGATAAAATTAAAAAAATTGTTTTGAGGTCTTCGATTTGTTACAGAAATTATTTTTAAGAAATGTCTACTTTACTTTTGAAGAGGATTTTTCAGTTCAGCACTGTAGGATAGAAAATAGGATAAAATTCAAAAGAAGATTATAAATTTCCTCGTACGTTATTCAGAGAAAATTTCAAAAAATGTCTCAAGGTCTTCGATTTGTTACAGAAATTATATTCGAAAAATATCTACTTTACTTTTACAGAGGATTTTTTCAGTTCAGCTCTATAGGATGAAAAGTAGGATAAAATTCAAAAGAATTTTCAGCAAAAATTTAAACAAATGTCTCGAGGTCTTCGATTTTTTACAAAAATTACTTTTAAGAAATATCTACTTTACTTTTGCAGACGATTTTTAGGTTTCAGCTCTGTAGGATAGAAAGTCAGACACAATTCAAAAGCATTTTATAAATTTCCTCGTACGTTCTTCAGAGAAAATTTTAAAAATTTTCTCGAGGTCTTCGATTTGGTACAGATATTATTTTCAAGAAATATCTACTTTACTTTAACATAGGATTTTTCCAGTTCAGCTCTGTAGGATAGAAAGTCAGACACAATTCAAAAGATTTTTCCTCTTGCGTTATTCAGAGAAAATTTTAAAAATTGTCTCGAGGTCTTCGATGTGTTACTAAAATTATTTTCGAAAAATATCTAGTTCACTTTTACAGAGGATTTTTTCAGTTCAGCACTGTAGGATAGAAAGTCAGAAACAATTCAAAAGAATTTTCCTCGAACATTATTCAGAGTAAATTTCAAAAATTCTCTTGAGGCCTTCGATTTCTTATAGAAATTATTTTTGAGAAATATCTACTTTAATTTTGAAGAGGATTTTTTCAATTCAGCTCTGTAGGATAGAAAGTCAGACACAATTCCAAAGAATTTTATAAATTTCCTCGTACGTTATTCAGAGAAAATTTCAGAAATTCTCTCGAGGTCTTCGATTTGGTACAGGAATTATTTTCAAGAAATATCTAGTTTACTTTTGCAGAGGATTTTTTCAGTTCAGCTCTGTAGGATAAAAAGTCAGACACAATTCAAAAGATTTTTTCTCGTATGTTATTCAGAGAAAATTTCAAAAAATGTCTCGAGGTTTTCGATTTGTTACAGAAATTTGGTTCGAAAAATATCTACTTTATGTTTAGAGGATTTTTTCCATTCAGCTCTGCAGGATAAAAAGTAGGATATAATTCAAAAGGATTTTCGGACAAAATTTAAATAAATGTCTCGAGGTCTTCGATTTGGTACAGAAATTACTTTCGAGAAATATCTACTTTACTTTTGCGGACGATTTTTAAATTTCAGCTCTGTAGGATAGAAAGTCAGACACAATTGAAAAGAATTTGATAAATTTCCTCGAATGTTCTTCAGAGACAATTTTAAATATTTTCTCGAGGTCTTCGATTTGGTAAAGAAATAATTTTCGAGAAATATCCACTTTATATTTAGAGGGTTTTTTTCAGTTCAGCTCTGTAGGACAGAAAGTAGGATAGAAAATCCAGTTGGCAGATTTTTAGCTATTTATCGTTAAAAACGCAATATTTAATTTCACTCAAGAACAATTTTAACAAATCATTTAAAATATTATTTAAACTGAAATTTTAACATAAATTAATGTTTATTTTATCATAAGGGAATTTTATGCTCGAGCACGTCACAAAAGTGTTGACAGGGTAATTAGGAGAATATTCTGAGTTTCCCGCATTTGCTAAAGCAGTACAAATGCGCAGCTTCTTAGAAGTTCAAAGCAATTCAATTTTGAAAAGGATCCTTACACAATTTTTCGTGCAACACACATGCATGCAATCGTGTACAAAAATTTTGGGAAAAATTGACGATCATTACGACAGAAAAAGTCATTTCCTGTTCCCAAAAATTAATAAAAAAATTCACAGTCAAAGATAATTTTAAATTCGTACTCAATTTTACAATTTACTTCTAAAACAACTTGAACCGTCGTAAAGAAATTTTTGGCCAATCATACGATTCCGTTTGCGTCACGGTTTTTTATTTTTGAAATAACAAAAGCCGTGCAATTGTCTCCTTCCCTCCATTGAATAATAAATTTCGGTCGGCTGAATTCTACAAGATATACGTAATCGAACTAAATACAATTAAACTTGCATACAAAAATGAAACATGAGTAGAAAAATATACTGACCTGTGAAAAAATGCGTCCAGTAAAAAATCGCCCCCTCCCCGTTTTACTTTATGGGCGATCCGCACGATGTTCAGCAAAAAAGTTCCGATCGTCTTTCCAAAAAAGATTTTTCCCAAAAAAACCCGAAAAAGGAAAACGATGGTGTGTTCGGTTTCGTGTTAAATGTAATTTAACCCTGGTGTGCACACCCAACTTCACGTCTTTTATAGACCCGGGTGCCCCCTCGTTTTTTTCAATTTTTTAAATAATTAGGCAATTGGATTCGTTCCTTGTCGTTTATTCCAATGAATACGTATAGAAAGTTAGTGCCAAAGGCACGAAACACTTTTAAACAGACGAAATACCAAAAAAATTCACTTGCGCAATATTGTGCAATATTGTGCAATATTGTGCAATATTGCGCATAATCGTTCCGTTCGCGAAGTTCACTGGGGACAGTAGGTGATTTTTTTGTTGTTGGTGTTTTGTGCGTTTTAAAGTGTTTTGTGTCTTTGGCACTCACTTTTGATATTTACTTATTGGAATAAGCGACAAAGAAACGATTTGAATTGCATAATTATTTAAAAAAATGAAAGTAACAACGTGGATAAAGGTGGGTCTGCACACTAGGGTTAAGGTGCTTCAAACATGTCGGTTTATAAAATAATACGAAATAAAGCTACAAGGTTGAATCCTCTTATCTAATATTTTTACCACATAGTCTAAAGGCTTATACATATGCATGAATAGAGCCCTTTTTTCAAAAAATGGTTTTGTTGTTGTTGTTGTTTTTTTTTTTGGTTAATTAAAACGAACTTTGAAAAGTTAAGTGCCTGTTTACGGTTCACCATGGGTGCACTCGCACTGTCGCGTTGCCCGTTTGCAGGCGCCGAAAATTCAATATATTTTCAATTAATAAAAAAAACAAACAATTTTTTGAAAAAAGAGCTCTGGTCGAGCACATATATAAGCCTTAAGATTATGTGGTAAAAATATTGCATCAAACAATTAATAATTGTAGCCGTATTTTGTATTATTCTAAAAATCTATTCGTTTGAAGCACCTTAAGGTAGAGGAAATGTTTGGATCCAAACATAATTTTCTACACGTGGGAGCGGAAACATTTTTCTCAATTAATAATAATCAAATATTTGTTTAAAAACGGGGAAAAAATTACATTTGGTAAAGAGGAGGGTTTTAAGGATGGGTTGTATTAAAAGAAAACATACATGCCATCTCCTGAAAAAGACAGAAATTTCTCGACCACGTTTCTGTTTGTATTTCGAATTCGACTAAAATTGCCGTTAGCCTTGTTAGTAATGCCTCTGCCCTACTATTAATTATTCAAAATATAAGCCGCTTTAAAATTATTTTCTAATATTTTATTTTTCCCCTTGTCAACCACGCTTCGTGCTCGAACTGCCGTTTACCTCAAAATTCGATTTTTTGGTCTAGAAGCAGCCAAAAAAATTAATACCTTCGAAATCTCGCTAGAAAAGGTACTTGCAAGCTCTCAATAGGCTGGGTCGAAATTTTTTTTTGGAAATTGGAACTATGTGGAAAAGTAGTGAATGAGGACCTCTCGTAAAAATTTTTCAAGTCCGAGACAATTTAAAATTCATTTTTTTTTAAATTACGGTGTAATAAAATTCCTGACTATATAGAATATAAAAAATTTGAAAATGACCCATAATAGATAATATGCGAAATCAAATTCCCGACATTATAAAACATCCGACAGTATAAAATTGTTGAGACAGCTAAGAAAATTTCCGAATTATAAATTTCTCGAAGATAAACAATTAGAAAATTGTTTAATAATAAAATGATAAATAAGATATTTACATTTTATTATTTATTCAATATTAAAACAATCTTTAAATTGTTCAGTTTCCGGAGATTTATAATTCGGAAAATTTGCGTTATTGCTGTAGATTTTTAAATGGTTAAGATTAAAAATCTGTTAAAACACATTTGGCTAACGCACAAGTTGAATGCGTTGATTAATCGATACCAAATTTTTTTTTCAGGGTCCTCATTCACTATTTTTCCACATATTTCCAATTTCGATTTCCACAATTTTGTTTTTTCGACCCACCCTAGCTCTCAACCCCGAAACTAGTTTTTTTTTTAAATAAAAATAATAAAAAATACTTTTTAAAATATTTTCAAATTTTAACCCGAAAAACCGAAACGCGAAACTCGAAGTAAAATTTCTAGCTTTTTCAAGTTTGTGGCGATGTGAGGTGGAATTTTTTGTGTCGACCTGAAGTCAGTTTTTATATTTTCTCAAAGATCCTCCTGCACTCTTTTCCGCCGTATGTACAAATCGCGAACTGTTGAAAATGCCTGCAGTTTTCTCAAATTATCCTAAATTAAGACATAAATAAAAATACTTGTAATTTTTCAATTGGGATAAATAAACCAAATTTATAAATTTCTTGCAAGCATTTTCAACAGTGCTTTCTAATTTCCGTTGATTATTTTACAATTTCACGACTGGTACATACGTTTGAAATTGTCGATCTCGTTCGTGCGTTCGATTATACTTAATTAAATTATCAGATAATTATATACCAATTAAATAAATCCTCTCGGCTCTTAATAATCTTAATCCTAATTCAGAAGTGTATTCGCACGCATGCATGTGACCTGTATACGTATATGATTCAGTGTATGAGTGTGGACAATGGATTTCGAATCAACCTCAATTTTCAATTTTCAATTTTCAGAGAACGACGATGACCAAATTGGGGAGGAAATCGAGCGCGAAGAAATTGAAGCCTAAAGAAAAAAATAGAATATCATAAGATTTATTTCAATTCCCATTTTTATCTTGCAACAATTAAAACTCTGGATCTGGTGGCAGTGATTTTTAACTTCTCATCAGCTGTACAGCGATAACGTCTTTATTGAAAAAGAGTTCCTTAGGGGACCAGGGAGTACGGAGTCGGCCATGGTGACACACGCATGGAAAAAAAACTTTTCTTTCATCTAGAAACAGAAAATTAGACCTGATTTAAGGCCAGACACGGTCTTGTCTTATCTCCGGATCAATAATTCAATTAGGAAACAAATTGGCGAAGATCTTTATTAAAATTAGATTTTCTGATTCGAAAAATTTAGTCTCAGATACATCCGATTTTTTTTACAATTTCTTTTCTTGATCCAACCCTTTTGGTAATATTAGGGGCCGCAAAAAAACTGGGTATAAGAAACGTTGCAGGCGAATCAAAGATACTGCGCTAGACTCCGCTGTAGTCGAGCCTAGTCTAGCTAAACTCCGTTGGAGTCGGTGGTGCTAACAGACCGGGACGTTTGCAACTGCGCAGGCGTCGCATAAAGAAGGAGTGACGAAGACAACATCAGTTTTCTTCCTTACCCCACCATTGCGCGACGCCTGCGCAGTTGAAAGAGTCGCGGTCCGTTAGCACGTTTGGTTGGAGTCTAGCGTGAGCTTTGCTATTGTTTAGTGTGAACTCTGTTGTAGTCAAGCGTAGTCTCGCTGAACTCCGTTGAAGTCTAGCGTGAACTTCGTTATAGTCTAGCGCAGGGCTCACCACTTTCAGCAGGTGCTGACTGACACGACAAGTGCACGACTGCCACAAATTTTTTCTGTCATTTTTTTCTTCGGTTTTTAGGAATCCTGGAAAGGGTTACGGTCGTTACGGTCACGGCTCGTAGCGGGTCATTGTTCACACCGAAGGGTCTGATTTTTTTTCTACTTGAATTCACAATACGGTGACCTTTGACTGTTTGGCGTAGTCTCGTGACTGACACTGTCAGTATTTGCCGTCACTGACTGCCTTTTGGTGAGCCCTGGTCTAGCGTGTTCTCTGTTGTAGTCTAGTCTAGTCCAGCTGAACTCCGTTGTAGTCTAGCGTAGTCTAGCGTAAAATCCATAGTAGTCGAGCGTGAACTTCGCTATAGTCTAGCGTAGTTCGGCTTAACTCTGCTGAAGTCTAGCGTAGTCCAGCTGAACTCCGCTGTAGTCTAGCGTAAACTCCGTAGTAGTCGAGCCTAGTCCAGCTAACTCTATTGGATTCTAGCATGAATTTCGTTATAGTCTAGCGTGAACTTCGTTATAGTCTAGCGTGAATTCTGTTGTAGTCTAGCGTACTCCAGCTGAACTCCGTTGTAGTCTATCCTAGTCCGCTAAGGTCTGTTGTAGTCTATCCTAGTCCCGCTAAAGTTTGTTGTAGTCTAGCCTAGTCTAGCTAAAGTCTGTTGTAGTCTAGCGTAGTTCGGCTGAACTCCGCTGATGTCTAGCGTAGTCGAGCTGAACTCCGTTGTAGTCTAGCATAGTTCAGCTGAACTCCGTTGGAGCCTAGCGTGAACTTCTTGCTAGTCTACCGTGAACTCTGTTGTGGTCTAGCGTAGTCCAGCTGAACTCCGTTGCAGTCTAGCGTTAACTCAGTAGTAGTCGAGCGTGAACTTCGTCATAGTCTAACGTGAACTCTGTTGTAGTCTAGCGTAGTCCAGCTGAACTCCGCTAGATTCTATCGCAGTCCAACTGAACTCCGTTAGAGTCTAGCGTAGTCCAGCTGAACTCCGTTGGAGTCTAGCGAGTCCAGGCTGAGCGTTAGTCCCTTTCACGTTTCTTACACGCAGTTTTTTTCATCTGCCTTTGAGATATCCAAATTTTTGTTTTAATTTAATTTTTCATGTATACAATGGCCTCTTTGGGCGTCATAAGAATATGAGGAAAGGGTGGCACGGTTTTGTCGGTGTAACGTCGAATAATTCGACATCGAGTAACGGAGCCGGTAATTTCTTTTCTCTCCCACTTTCGCGAAATTTGCTGTCTCTTGAGTTCGCTCAAGTCCATCATGCGATACATTTGGGTCCATTTGGAAGAAATAGCTCCTGGAAAAAATTAAAATCAGAGGCGTGCTTGACGGGAATGATTTTCAGACGATGAAAGATGACTCATTCCTCTGATTGAAAATGATTCTCTGAAAAGTGGCATTCCGATGAGAGACAATTGGGAACGAAGAAATGAAGAGGAAGACAACGCTGATTCCTACAAATCTAGAGACGACACGATGAATGAATGGCTCTTTTGGGAAAAAGAGTTATTCACCAGCAGACTTGAAACAAGTCGGGGAAATGGGAATTTCCCGGAGTTTCTTGTTCGGGATAATAATTATCCGGACGAAAATCCGCTGGGAAATATTAGGTCAATTATAAATTCGAAAATTGATAAATTGATGGGAAATGTATTATGTATACATGTACACAATCATGCGTGCGCGTGTACGCGTAACGATTCACAGATACAAACATTACATGAAATTAGTGTCGTTACACATGTCTGACGTGAATTTTTTTTTATAGACTAGATTAAATGTAATAATGAGTCACTATAGTTTAATTACTGATCGTTCCAAACCTAAAACATTGAATTTCAATCCCACGTAAACTTGATTTTTAAACTTATCTAAAATCTTTCCTCTTATCGAGAATTTTTCGTTTACGTGGGATTGAAATGGAGGAATCGGGATTCGGATCAGGAAGTAAGACGTTCTAATCGTACGTCTTCGGAATAGTGCTTCTATCTTCTGACTTGAATAAAATTAAGAAATTTCTAAATTTTAATTTGGATTTTAGCTAAGATTTCGATGTAAGTCGTTGGCCTGCCGACTTACATCAAGACCTTAATTTGATTCAAATCTAAATTTCCAGAGGACGTTTTTTTGACTCAATTTAACAAGTAAGGTAACGAAAATATAACACAGCTATAAATACGAGCCGGCTGGAAATTTAAATTTGAATTTGGGGATTTGAAAGTGAGAAGATAGAAGAACCGGAAGTTACAAATGAGAACTTAGTATCTATAGGAGATTCAGTGTGAGCGACGATTATTGGTGGTAATTTCATTTTTAAATTGATATTGATTCGTGTCTGTTTGCTTGGATAATTTGACACTTTGATTCGTTAATCGTCGATGGGCTTCGTGCGTAGTTTCGAGCTTTCAACACTGTTCTCTTTTCGAGGGTTTTAGTGGTACGTACCGGGGACGAAGCGTTCTACTGGTTTGTACTGGTGCGGGTATATCTGTCTCGGCGAGTAACCATAGATCTCACGATGTACGGGCAGGTACCTAAAAAAATTGAAACAAACAAAATTTGAATCAAGTTTTTATTTTACTAAAAAATATGGTGAGACAGTAGTGTAGCTACAGCACTACGACGCCACTTACCGGACGAGAAAGGTTCTGTTCCATGCTAAGTTACAGACCGATGGTAAATCTGCATTACCGACCGATAGTAATTACCTGAGCCGGTAGCTTAGCATGGAGCAAAACCTTGCTCGGTCAGTAAGTAAAGTCCGACTGATGTAGCTATACTACTTGCGCTCACTAATTACCCTTTCTTTAGAGAAAAAACTGGATTCATTTTCCAGCATTAAAGTTACAGGATAAATTATTTATATATTTTAGAGAAATTCTTATATGATTTTAGAACGTTACACATGATTTAAATAAGTTTTTCTGATTATAGCGAAAAAATTTCAGTAAATTTAATATAAATAAATAAAGCGTGTTACATGATCTGACACCGCACTTTCAATATTTTTTTAATATTTAAAAAACATAAAAAATACATTTTCATAGTATTTTTGAAAGAATTACATCCTACTACAATTTGAATTTGACTTAAATTTTTTTAAAGCTTTAATTTATCACGTCTTAAAGTGGGGATTTGTAAGAAATCTATATTTTCAATTTTGAGCAAGTAAATGTAAGCAAATTTAAAAATTCATAATTTTCAAAAATAAAAATGGACTTTTTCTCAAAAACGACTCAGGCAATGATTTTAATTTGAATTTGAAAACTTTCGCGGAAAATCCCATATGCCAAAAAATTTTCATTTAAAGTTGGTTCAGCTCCACCGTGAGTTGTGTTTTTTAAAATTTTTGATACTGAAGTATAATTATATTATTTAGGGTTTAGGGTCATTTTTCTATATTTTCATTGCATTATTGAAATTTTAATAATATATTTTTTTAAATGAAATAATAAATTTTAATGGTAATAAACGATTAGTTTTTGCATGTTCTGGTAAAACTTTAAATAGGAAATAAAATAAGTAACAAAAAAGTTAAAAAAAATAGGGTGAAATCTCGGCTTACGTGTTCTGCACAATTATATAAATAAAAACATATTTTTAATAGTTAGAAAATTAAGAAAAGCTAGATAAAAGACTAAAAAAGGTAAAAAATGAATAACTAAAAAAATTGAAAAAATTCCCGGTTTTTATGTTAATCACAATTATAGAAATAAAAACATATTTTTTTAAAGTCTCTTTAATAAAAAATTGAAAAGATGAAAAAATAACAAAATTATTTTTAAAAATGGGAAAACCTTATAATTAATAATGTGAAAAACTCCCAAATTTTGGCGATGCCTTTTCAGAAGCGAAATTCAATTTTTTTAATTCACAAATATTTATTGTTGAAAAAGTAAACAAAATAATAAATTTACGAGCAAAATTTTTCAGAATTTGAAAATTTTAACTACAAAAAGCTATAGAAGGAAAAATAATGCATGGTAATTTTATTATTTTATTTATTTTTGCATAATTAAATATTGATTACAATTTTTAAAAATAATTTCGCTTCTTAAATGGCATCGCCAAAATTGGGAAGTTTTCCGCATAATTCGTTACAAGTTTTTTAAATAAAAAAAATTATTTAGATATTTTTTTATCTTTTCAGTCTTTTACTTAAAATATTTAGAAGAAATTTATCTATATAATTGTCACTAACACGAA
>CAKNWW010347440.1:0-11925 GCA_932074435.1 Andricus kollari | reverse complement strand
TTCAACCAAATAGTTTAATTTTCAGTTAAAAAAATTAATTTTCAAGACAAAAATTTCCTACAAAAAAAGACAAACAAATTTTTCAGCCAAAGTGATCAATTTTTTAATTAAATTATGAGTCTTTTACTGGAATAGATGAATCTTCAACTGGAGTAGATAAATTTTAAGCCAAATAGATGAATTTTTAACAAAAGAGTTTATCTTTCAGCCAAGTGGTTGTATTCTCAACCAAAAAGTTTAATTTTTAACTAAAATTGTACATTTTTAACCGGAATACTTGATTTTTTATCCAAAAAGATGAATTTCAAAACAAGAAAATTAATTTTTATACAAAAAGATTAATTTTTTACCAAAAAATATCAGTTTTCAACATGAAAATTAAATTTTTTGGTTTCAATTTTCGGTTAAAAAAATTAATTTTCAACCAAGCTTATAAATTTTCAACTAAAATGATGAATCATTGACTGGAATAGTTTAATTTTCAACTAAAAATGTTAATTTTCCAGCCTGAAATTGGATTTTTCAACTTAAAAATATTTTTCAGTCGTCAAGCAAATAGATGAATAATTGAATTTTTAACTAAAAACGATTAATTATCAAACATAATAGTTCAATTTTCACTTGATAAAATTAAAGAAACTAAATTAAAATTCTCGCGCTTTAGAGTATATGTAGATACTTTTATTTTAATTTATCCGAAGTTTACGAATACGGTGGTTCAAACAGGCTTTTTTCAGACAGAAGAGTTTTTAATTCTTTTTAAAATTTAGGTTCAATAACATTTTTTGCCGCTTAGAAAAACTGGATCTGATGATTATAAGTCCTGCCTCAACAGAGATAAGTTTGAAACATGGAAAAAGACTTGAAAATCATCGATACAATGATTTTATGACAACCCACTTTTTTCACTTTGAACAAATGATTAAAATTGTAATATTTTAATTTCTGAGGACGCTGTTATTTTACCTGATTTCACGAATTCACATTTTGACCGCACTGAAAAAATAGATGGTGTATTGCAGCATAGCGGATCCTAATACCGTTTGAGTTTTAAATATTGCATCGTTCATACACAATTATTATTGATATAACTATATAAATTAAAAATTTAGATTATGAATACATTATCGTTACTCAATTAAAACTCAAAAACCAGCAGAAAGTATTTAAAAAATTATTAAATTATGTTTCCATAGCAATTCATTGCTACTCATTGAACAGTAAGTCGGCGCACTACTAAGCAGATTAGTAGAATACCCTTACTAATTCATTTAGTAACATAAATCTTACCATTTTATTTAGTAAAGACTGATGAAACTACTAATTTAACAGCCAAATACAATGCTACTAATTGCATTAGTAAAATGTCTACTAATTCGGATTTAGAGAGTACCTCTTAAAACACTAAGAGACTCTAAAATATAGAAGGGGTGATTTCAACCCCTAAATGTGAACGTTTGTTCAGATTTTTTTTTTATTTATATTTTAGGATCCTCTTTTCACCTGGAAAGTAATAAAAAAATCGGCGCCGGGCACCAATCTAACCCCCCTTGTAAGTATCAGTGGTCAGTATTTGAAGTCCTAAAAAGACTTTATCCTTTTTTAACAATGCCCTTTCCAAAATTTCCCTTCATGTTCCATATAATATTTGAGTTTGACTTCTATTTATCCAGAAACGTACCTATCAATGTTAGTACCATACTACTGGTGACGTATGCGATGAGTATAATGAGCAGTGACGTTACTATAGCTAGAGGGATGCTCCTCTTCGGATTCGTGGCTTCTTCCCCAGTTGTAGCTATTATGTCGAATCCAATGAAGGCATAGAAACAGGTTGCAGCGCCGGTGAAAACCTGCAAACAAATACATCAGTCTGTGAGTTTATTTACTGAGTGAAATTTGGGCCAAATTTGATCCCGAAATTGGATCAAAGTGATATTCAATGCTTTTATACAGATTTCGGATTATTTATTTAAGGGCGTTGGAGCCAGGACCCAACCTAAAAATTGAATTGCCTTATTTTACTTCATAAATACTAGAATTACATATTTTGGCTTCCTCATAGAGGAAGCTTTGTAGTGGTAATATTTTCAAAAACATTTTAATTTATTTTATTAAAACTTCCTCAATTTAGTAATGCCTAATACAATGTTCTAAGCAATTGTCCGGGTATATGTGTGGATGCGACACCTTTTTGTGAACGCGATAACTTTAAAACGGTTGCACCTAAACTGATAAAATTTGGAGTGATTATTTTCACAACTAATATCTTGAAACTTACCAAAGTATTTAAAAAAATATAATTTGGATTTCTTTTAGCACTTAATAATATTTTAAAAATTGGTTTTTTATAGTAAAACTTTTTTTATTTACATGATTCAAAGTTGATGCAAGAATAAAAAAGATTCCTTGGTTCGAGACGAATCGATTGACCTATAATATTGAAATATTTTATTGAAGAGTAAGGAAGCTATTGTAATGCATAATATTTGAAAATACGGGGTTTTATGGTAAAACTTTTTTCACTAACATAATTCAAAGTTGATACAAGGAGAAAAAAGATTCCTTGGTTCGAGACGAATCAATTGACCTCTTATATTAATACATTTTATTGAAGAGTAAGGACGTTATGGTCATTTCTACTATCTCGAAAATCTATTTTTATAGTAAAAATTTTCTCATTCTCACACTTTAAAGTTGATATGAGAATAGAAAAGATTCCTTGGTTGGAGACGAATCAATTGACCTCTAATATTAATAAATTTGATTGAAGAGTAAGGACGTTATGGTCATTTATATTATATTAAAAATCTATTTTTATAGTAAAAATGTTCTCATTCTCACAAGTGGAAGTTGGTATGAGAATAGGAAAGATGTGTTGATTCGAAACGAATCGATTGACTTAAAATATTGACACATTTTATTGAACAATAAGGAAGCTATGGTAATGCATAATGTTTGAAACCACGGTTTTTTATTGTGAAATATTTTCTCATTAACATAATTCAAAATCGATTTTGAATTTTTTGTAAAAAGTCGTCTGTTTTCGTTGAATTCCACTGTTTTTTATTAAAAAATAAAAATTTTTTTTTTTAAATTCAACCTCTTGGTTCAAAGTTAATTTTTTAAATTGAAAACTCAACTCCTAACTTAAATTAATACAGCATAAAGCTGGCAAAAGGATAGGGTGCGATAGAATTGCCCCCATTCCTTTTCCAGTTTGAAAAATTAACATTTTAAATACAAAATTTGATTTGTCTGATTTGTCATTGTATTTTTAAATTTTTTTGTATTATTGTGTAATTTTGCATTTTTTGTGAATTTATGTTCTTGAATTGATCCACATGAAAACTTTAGTTTGTCTATTATTTAAAAAACCCCAAATGCTTCCTCCATGAGGAAGCAAAGTGCTCGTGAAATGAGCACCATATAAATATAAATACAAATAAAGTGGAAACACTTGAGATCGAATTCACAGCTAGTTTAGATAATTAGGGCCTATTTCTGTTTTGAATCAAATCTGTACTCGGAGTTGAAAATTAGCTAATTTCAGTAGTTTTTGTGTGAATAGTTTTTTTTAGATACTTGGGTTAGAATAAAAAAAGCGTTTTACACACACACACAAAACTATTGAAATTAGCCAATTTTCGTAATTCTAGTAGGGAAAACCACCCTACAGTAGATAGCAACAAATTCAACAGCGTTTTAACTGCATCAGTTGCCAAAAATAAAGAAAGGTTATCGTTTTTATATAAAGCTTACATATTCAATTGAGTATTCTTATAGAACAAAATATCACGAAATTAATCAATTAGCTGCATTAAACATTTTTATTAGACTTGGTCAAGGGTACGATTTTGACACCTCTGCCCATCAATAGATAATCGTACCTGGTATTGCTCCTGGACATGATAAAATACTCAATTCTTTATAATTATAATTTATCATTAGTATACTTACAATTAAAATCAGTTTATTGAGTAAATAATAGTTTAAACCAGGATTATTTTACAAAAATCACAAAAGTTTAAATTATTGACATTTTTTTACCTCTGATATTCGGTGAGATTGGTACGATTGGTACGAGATGTTTAATCTTCATTCTATTTAACCTGACTTGCGATGACAGAAAAGTGCAGAATTTGTACATACTTTAATCCCAAAAATGATATCTTTTCCGAAAGATTCCTTAAAACACAACTAAACATTATGTGATTTTTAATAAATAATAATTTACACTATTTGCTTGGTTTACTATTTACAATAACTTAAATTTAAAAATGTCACGAATCAAATTAAACAAACAAACACAACCTTTAACTTAAAGCAACTGCGAGACAGTCGCAGAGCTGCCAATTTTGAATCTCGACATTTTTCGTAATTTTACGATTATCTATTGTTGGTTATCTACTGTTGGAAAATGTAATGTCCAATAAAAAGTCCCTAAATATTTATAAATATTAAAGAAAGAACTCTTTTTAACAATAAATATTGTTCATCAAACTTCAAGCTTTGATTCTAATGTATGAACATGCCATAAAAATGTTTCATTAATTTAAAAAGTATGAATGAAGAAGAGGCGACATTTTTTTTCAGGTTAAAAATTAATTTTTTGCTCTCCCACATTAATTAATTATAAAAGTTCAATGAAACTTTGGCAGAACATACAGCATCCTTGCTGAAATGTTATACTAATAAAAGTAAAGAACTTTTTTTGTGAATTTTAAAGTTAAATAAGATTATCTACTGTAAATCATTATCTACTGTAGGGTGGTTTCCCCTATTTATGAAGTCAAATGAGGCAATTCAATTTTTGAGGCTGGTTCCTGGTTTCAACGCCCTTAATTCTGAAGTAAGATATCAATATTCATCAATTATCAAAAATATTGTCCTTGCTTTTCTTTTCTATTATTTTAGATAATAGATACTAAGAAATACAAAAAAATTTCATAAGTATTTTATATTATAGTTCAAAAATTTCGTGAGACAACAAAAAAAGGGCTATTTTCAATAGTTTTTGTGTAAAACGTTTTTTTTTAGATTCTCGCCCGGGCATCAAAAATAATTTCCAGAGCCATCAAGATTTATAGTCCAATATAAGAGAATTGGCATTTTTCTTCCCTCCTGGAATTCAAAATTTTCTAAAACATTCTTTGTTCGTCCGAGGAGGTTGTAAATCTTCTGGATGTGTGAGGCGGAACAAGGTAGATATATAAAAACACTTTTAGGAAGGGAAAAATATTTTTTTTCCAAAGTAGAATATTCGTTTTTTAAATTGAACATTAATTTTTTCAACTAAAAATTTAATTATTCCAGTTACAGATTAATCATTTTAGTTAAAAATTCATTTCTTTGATTGAAAATCCAATTAGTTTTGGTTGAAAATCCAATTATTTTTGGTTGAAAATCCAATTATTTTTGGTTGCAAGTTAATTATTTTTGGTTGAAAAGTCTACCATTAAATTTTTCGTTTAAAATGCGTTTTTCGTTGAAAAATGAACTACTTGGTAAACCACAAAAGTTTTTATCCATAATTTAAAAGCACCGGTCTACTAAGGTTTCAGATCATTGAAATATTTTGTTGAAAATTCATTTCTTTTTCGTTTAAAAATGCACTTTGGGGCCATAACAAGACAATGTTTAATCAGAAGCTGGTGGAGGACCAATAATGATCTTTTAAGAAGTACAGCCCGGCGTGTTGTTACTGGAAATTCAGTAGTACAAGCCGCTGTTTAGTTAGCCAAAAGTATTGGAACATGCTCTCTAATCTATTGGATAAAATTTGCATAGAGAAAAATTTTATATTCAAAAATTCATTATACTTTTTTTTTTACTTTCGTATATATTATAGTAAGTATAGTGCAATAAACTATAATTATGAAAAGTAAAGAAAAGGTTTGCATTCTGCATGCTTGCTAGTACAATGCAAGTAAAAAAATGGTGTAAACTTTAATTAATTTTACGGTACTCAAAATGTTTAGAAAGTCGGTCAGCCTTTATCGCCACTGAGGATACATGTGCTGCTTTCTTTCATTTAGTGTAAAAATAATGCTGCAATATTTTAGAAACAAGTTTTTGTTAATTTTTGTGTGTAAAAATGACAACAGACTTACATAAAAGCAACACATGACAATAAAATTATGGTAAGGATAACTGAAAATAATTTCATGCTAATTTTATTCAAAATACTACCCTTAAAAGTGAGAAACCACCCTCTTTCGGGGGCTCGAATTTTATAAAGTGCTTTTTTATACACCTTAGATATTTTCTCCTTGAATGATTAAAAATGATCTTCTTTCACAATTCTTCTACACTGTACAGATAAAATTTTTAAAATAAAAATATCCTAATTTCTTCAGTTTTTAACATGAATGGATTAAATGCTAATCTTCATATTTAATTTTTTCATTTTATACAGAAAGTACTAATATGAAGTTTTTTTCAAACAGTGTATATATTAGGGTGGGCCGAAAATACCAAACCTTCGAAAATCCAAAATGGCTAGTTCTAAAAAGTTGCTTCGTTCTTTATAAATAAAAAACTCTAATGAATTTTTAAATATCAAAAATGCATCTGCGGTATCGCAATGAGCTGTAGAATGGTTTATTTGGAAAATTAAAAAAAATCTTTGTATGTAAGAAAATTATGGTAATTTTGTTTGTATGTACAGTTTTTAGTATAAAGTGCTAATAAAATATTAAAATTAAAGAAATATTACTTCTAAATTATAAATCTTTGAAAACACTCAGAGAAAAAGTTGTCTTGAAACAAAAGCATCGTCCTCTTGCCTGTTTTGTTTTGAACGACGTGAATATATGTTTTACACAAACAGAATTATTTGGCTGCAAAATTAGGTGAAGTCGCATGAGGAAATTTTTTGCTGAAAAAGGATTCCTGATGAGACAAATGAAAATCCTCTCAACCTTAAATTTAAGAGGAAATTCCATTTAAGCCAAGAAACATCCCTTTGTCACAAGAGGATATTTCTCTGAGTGAATGAGCAAACATGAAAATGT
The DNA here is from genome assembly GCA_932074435.1 of Andricus kollari. Lineage (NCBI taxonomy): Eukaryota > Metazoa > Arthropoda > Insecta > Hymenoptera > Cynipidae > Andricus > Andricus kollari. The sequence goes on along the minus strand of CAKNWW010347440.1, from coordinate 4,909 downwards.
TAAGCAATTGGTTAATTTTTATTAAAATTGAAAAAAATAGTATTATGTATGGCATGCCTTAAGTTTGCATTGGAGAAGCAGTCTATAATTTTCTTAGACTTCAAGAAAGTTTCTTCGCCTTTACAACTGATAAAAAAAAAAAACAAACCCACAAATTTCACAACCAAATGGAAACTTCTAAAAAATTTTTTTTTTCGGTCTACGAAAATTATGCCTCGCTGGTCCAGTGCAACTAAAGACATACCATACATAAAATGAAAATAAACAACATTTTTAATTAAAATTACCTGAATTAAAAAAATGATATTATTGGTAATTAACAAAAATATAACATAAACGAAAGTTATGTTTTTTAATTTTAATTTTTTATTAGTATTTAAATAAAAAAACTGTACATACAAAAAAATTACCATAAGCTTTGCACCCATAAGAAATAAAAAAAAAATGTGTTTTTTTTTAAATTAAACATTTGTAACCTAATCGCGACACCGCAGGACCATTTTTTATTTCAAAAAGTCATTAGAGTTTTTTATTTGCAATAACACGTAGCAACTTTTCAGTTGTTGTTGTTGCCTATTACTCGTATCCAATTTCGACGCATTGTATAATTACATTTTACAACTTAAAAAATAAACCATCCACAATTCTATTTGCCAAAGCTGACCTTAAATTTAGGTGAATTATATTTTAGACAGTAATTTTCTATTAGGAAGACAGAATAATTTTTTAAATTAAAAACTGCTAAACATTAAAAACTGCAGGGCTCGGAACTGCTCCAGTTTCAAAAAATAGTAAAATAGTAACCAGACTTCTTTAAAAAAAGTAAACGTAAAATAACAATGATTTGGCAAAAAAGTAACCAAAAAGAAAGATTTTATACCAAAAAAGACGAAGTTTTCACTAAAATTATGAATCTTTAACAAAAAAATGAATTTTTAAGAAAATTAGTGACTAAAAAAATGATTTCTTAATGAAAAATGTAATAGTTGATAAAATAACCAAAAAATATTTTAATTTAATGTAAAAAGACATTAGAATTCATTCAAAAAATACGATTTTTCCACAAAATAGGTTCTTTTTCAACCAAATTGTTGAGTTTTTAAGCCAAAAAGATCAATTTTTACAAAACAGTTGAATTTGCAGCCAGCAAATATGGATTTTTAATAAAAAAGTTATCTTTCAACCAAATAGTTGAGTTTTATACCAAAACAGGGGAATTTTCAACCCGAAAAGACGAATTTTTAACAAAAGTACATTTTTAACCAAAAAGATGTATTTTCAAATAAAATTATGTATTTTAAAACGAAAGGGTGATCTTCAATCAAGAAGATTATTTTTCTACCGTAAAAAACGAATTTGCAACTAAAATAATGAATCCTCAACAACAAAAAAAGAAATTTTAACAAAGATTGTTCAACTTTCAATTAAATTTTCAACCAAAGAAGATAAATTCTCATCGAAAAATATAATACATAGTTCGATATTTTAACAAAGAAAGATTTAATTTTTTTATAAAGAACTAGCAATGTTAGCTAAATTTTTATTTTTATCAGGTTCCATAATAATTCAATAGTTAGTCCTTTTTACACACTTTACATACGAACTTATTACTACTTTATTGTTATTCTCTAATTTCCCCGGCGTTTTTAAATAATACGATTAAAAAATTAATTCATTTTGTCATTTCGGGAAAAAAATGTAACTAAGTTACTAAAAAGACCCCCGTTCCGAGCCCTGCAATAGTGTGTATACGAGATCAAAATAGTGTCATCAAATTTTTTGAGTATTAAAAATGAAGTTCAATGTTTATTTAAAATGTTTTTCTTTACACTATAAGTTATAAAAATTCCCATTTATTTATCGCAGGCTTCTTCACAGTCTCCCCTTATTTTTATTTGTCCACTCAAATGCGAACTTAATTAATAGAACCTAATAAGATAAACCAACTATTTTTGGTTTAAAGTTCACTCTTCTCGGTTGAAAGGTCCACTATTAAATTTTTCGTTAAGAATTAATTTTTTTTTACAAATTTTATTATTTGGTTCAAAACTGAATTACTTTGTTGAAAATTCAACAATGTTGTTAAAGTCATACTTCTTGGTTGGAAATTCAACAGTTTGATTAAAATTTTCTTTCTTTCTTGAATACATTTTTTCAAATTGAAAACTCAACTATTTTATAGAACATTAAACTATTTTGTTCTAAATTCATCTTTTTGGTTTGATGATGTATCTCTTTTTGTAGAAATTTCATCTTTTTTAGATGAGGATTCAAGTATTTTGTAAAAAAATGGTCTTTATTGGTTATATCTAACTGTTTTTTTATTTCAAATTAAAATCTGTTTTTTTGTTATTGAAATATCAACTATTACATTTTTGGTTGAAAATTTGTCTGTTTAGATTAAAAATTCAACTTCTTGGTTGAAAGTTGAACTACTTTCTTAAAAATTCTTTTTTTTTTTTGTAAAATAACTTTTTTGTTGAAAATTAATATTTTCGGGTTAAACGTTCCACTGTTTTTATAGAAAAATCGTCTTTTTCACTTGAAAATTTCACAATTTGGTATGAAATACAACTACTTGGTATAAAATCAAACAGTTTTGTAGAAAAATCATTTTTTTATTGAAAATTAATTCTCCTTACTAAAAATTACACTACATCATGTTTAGTTAAAAATTTATCTTTTTAGCTTAAAAATTTAAGTATTTAGTTCAAAATTTTAAGAAACGAAAAAAAAACAGACTAAAAATTTATCAAATCAAAATTGGACTAACGTCACATCCATTGTTCAGAATAATTAGTTGAAAATGTATGAAATTTGTTCAGAATTTGTATTTTTTGGTTGAAATTGGAACTGTCTGATTAAAAATTTAAGTGTTTTGTTTTGTATTTGTTTTGTAGTTTTGTATTATCAACTATTACATTTTTTGTTGAGAATTTGTCTCTTTGGCTTGAAAATTCAACTACTTGGTTACATTAGAAAAATAAACCCCCCAAGTTTGAGCTCAATCGGGTAATATTTAGAGGTGCCGCCCATTGATTTCAAATTTCCCATCATAATTATTACATGAGGAAAACTAAGTTAAACCTTGGAAGTGTTATAACGTTGTCAAATCTTTCCACAGCAAACATTATTCGTTTGCAATCAACTTCATCTAATCTTCTAGACAAATAATCCTGTTTGTTTAAAAAAATAATAATGTATCTTCAAGTAAAATACGCAAGAGAATGTCGCGTTTAATCCTTTGTATTTTTTAAGCTTGAGAAAGTTTTATAACAAGATCTCACGTTCTTTACTCTGTATAAACATAATAATCATCTATTTTACAGCATGTTCATAAAGTATACAATAAAAAAGAAGGAATTGAGTTAACTGGATCAGTAAAAATGAATCTTCTACTACAGCTATACTTTTTAGTTGGCTGTTGTTTAATTGCATCCCCTTGAAAAGTTCTTACAGTTTTTAATTTTCTACATATACAAACTACATTAAAATGACACTAATGCTACTATTTTCTTAAATTGCATGCTAATGCAACTATTTTTACACTTTCTCTTTAAACATATTTTAAAACTTCTTCGCTGATTAGCTAAAAAGACATATTTGCTATTTCAGAAATCGAAATTCTAAAAGATTTCAAGATTCTGACAATTTTGTCGAGGTTTCAACAGATTTTTAGAGATTTAAAACAATTTCAACTGATTTCAGGCATTTGAAAAGATTTTATAGGATTTCAAAGGTTGTAGAGTATCTTAAATGAATTAGAGAAATTGCATCTAACTTCAGAGGATTTCGAAGTTTTCAACATTTTAAGAGATATAACAAATAACAAGAGAATTTATGGGTGTCCAAGGACTTTAAAGATTTAAAGAATGTTAACGGAATTTCAAATATTTTACAATTGTTACAAAAAGTTTCAAGGGATTTCAAACATACGAAAGGATTTTAAAGGATATTCAGAGTTTTCAAAGAATTTATAGAGAAATTTCGAAAGTAAATAAAATGGAATAAAATTTTAACTGTCTCATATGGAGGAATTCCAAGAGCTTTCTATGGATTTTATGGGTTCCTAGAGGATTTCAAAGATTTAAACATTTCAAAAGGAATTACAAAAAATATTCTAAATTTCAAGATGGCGTACGACATTTCAAGATATTTTTAGGGATTTCACAACATTTAATCGATTTGAAAAGTTTCAAAAGATTCAAACTGATTTAGTGCATTTAAAAAGATTCCGAGGAATTTAATGAATTTTCAAACAATTTCTTAAGATTATAACAAATTTCAAAGATATTTCAAATGATTCTATGAGATTTTATAAGGTTTCAAGAAATTTTAAAATATTTGAAAGATTCATAGAATTTCAAAATATAATAAAAGATTCTATAAAAGTATAAGGAATTTGTATAGATTTCAAGGGATTTAATAAAATTGGGGAGTTTTCTAGGGATTTGAGAGGATTTCAACCGAATTCAACGATAAAAAAATTTTTTAGTGAATTTCAAAAAATAACAAAGATTTCAAGGGATTTGAAATGAATGAATATGAAGATGTTTTACGGGATTTTATTTGATTCTAAAAGATTTTAATGAATTTATGGTATTTTAAAAAATCTTAAGGAATTTAATAAGATTTAAACTTTTATGTGCGTTTCAAAGAATTTCGTAGGTTTTTTGAAAATTTGAAAGTACTTCAAAAAGGTGTCCAGGATAGCAATGATATTTAAAAGCTTATAAGGGATTCAAATGGATTTCTAGAAAACTTTAGGGAATAAATGAAATGAAATTTCAAGTAAGTTCTAAAGATTTCTACAGGTTTCACCAGATTTAAGAAATGCATAATTTTCAGAAGAAATGATAAGATTTCGCAAAATTTCTACGAATTCTTGGGGATTTCAAAGATTTCAAAA
>CAKNWW010347438.1:8642-19684 GCA_932074435.1 Andricus kollari | reverse complement strand
GGGGGGGGGGGGTGTAGTAGATTTTTAGATTATTCTAGAATTCCCGTGCTGCTTATTCAAATAACACGTTCATTCCGCAACACTGCTCCGACCCAGGTCGCTGATCAATCTCTCTAGCAATCACCCCAAGCGAAGAGCTTCACAAAGTCATCATGTGTCATAGATCATACAAACATATGCAAACTTCCTGATAATCACATAGTAAGATTGTTCGTATTAGGTGTAAGGTTTGAAATTAATAATTTTGCAGTTTAACGACATTTTATTAAAAATTGTTGATTTGAAAAGTGTGCAAAGCTTCCATTTTATACGTGTACAATTTTAAGTAATTAAACGAATAGTTTCAGTAATAAATAATCAGCTGAGAGATGTAAAAGGTTAAACCCCCAAGGGGGCTGGGACCAGATGTCTCAACTCTCAAGGTTTAAAATCCGTCTTCCGACTTGGTAGGGTGACACTTCCTCTGTTACGTCATCGTCATGTTGGTCCAGGTCAAGAAGAGTTTTTTCGAAGTGAAAGTTGATACTATCGATAAAACTCAACCGGAAATATAAATGATGTCCAGATTTTTGGAAAAGAGCGACGAGGGGGGTCGAGGGTTCCACCAATAGAAGAATCGGAAGCAGGTCGATAAAATTCCAATATCTCAGATCGTTGCATAATAAATTGGGCATATGTTGACTCGCGTAAGAAGAGCAATATATAAGTATGCGATCTAGCAGCTGGCGAGGGTCTCCGACCCCAGTCACCAGTTTTCACGGCAGAAATAGCAGCTGAGCTACCCCTTAGGCTCACCAAGTCACCACCCATTCTAATCGCCCTAAGGGAGCAACTTGCGCCAAATTCAGTGCATTACTGAAGATCGCTTTCAAAATTGCAAAAAAAAAACTGCAAAAATCACGAAAAAGATTAAGAATATGCTAAACTAGATGTGAATTCTATATCGCGTGTTTCCACCTTGAATGTATCAGGGTGGCCGAAAAACTTCATTTTAAAAATTCCCTGATTTTTTATTTTTCCTGACTATTGATATTCAAAAACTAGCATTTTAATATTGTAACATTTTTAACATATACCGAATCCATTTCAAATCAGGTAGGTTCTACGTACTTGAAGTCGCAAAATCTCTCGGGGGCGAAAGATGCATACAGCTGATATAGGGTATCTTCCTTATATTATAAGCAGAAACTTTTCAAAAATATTAGAAAGATTACAAAAGTTGGGGTTTTCCAGAAAATAGGTTTTTCATGTTTTTAAAATTTGAATTTTTTTTTAATTTTTGGAAAACCCCACCTTCAGATTTTTTTAAAATATTTTTTATGGTTTCTGCTTATTTAATGAAGATATGCTATCAGCTGTATGCGGGCTATCAGAATCAGAAAGAAAATGATTAATACCTTAATTAAGTCAAAAGTTATAGATATTTAAAGAAAAAATTGGGATATTTTTTGAAAACAAAGCACAACATTCAAATACGTATACCTTCGTAAAAAAAGATTTTTTCGCAAATCTGGAAAATACGTATTGCTTAATTTGCATTAAAAACCAAAAAAATATTTTGGCCACGAGAGATTCGGCGACTTCAAGTGACCTGCCTGATTGAAATGGATTCGGTCCATAGAATCTTTTATAAGCGAAATAAAACAATTTCAGACTACAACTTCAAACTAATTTATTTGAACCAAAAAAGATGACTTTTCTACCATAAAAGATAAATTTTCAATCCAAAAGAACGAATTTTCTCTCCAAATAGATGAATTTTACACAAAGCAGATGACTTTTGAACAAAATAGATTAAATTTCAACAGAATAGTTGAATTTTTAAACAAATACTTGAATTTTCTATACCTACAAAGACGAATTTTCAACGAAATAGTCGAACTTTCAAACAAAGAGAATAGACTGCAAACAAAAACAGTTGCATATTTAGCAAAAATTTCCAACAAAATAGTTGAATTTTCAACTAAATAGTTTAATTTTCAACCTACAAAGATGAATTCTAAACATAAAATGTAAGAGATGATATTTCAACCAAAAAGATGAAATTTCTACCAAAAGAGATGAATCGTTAAACGAAAAAGACATATTTTAAACCAAAAAGAGTAATTTTCTACCGAAAATACGAATTTTCAACCAAATACATGAATTTGTAACCAAAGAGATGAATTTTCAACTAAAATGATAAATTTTGCAACCAAAAAGACGAATCGTCAACAAATAAAGATTTTTCAGTCAAGGAAGAAATAAAAGTTCATCATGACATGCATTTTTTATAAAACAGTTGAATTTTCAACCCTACAGTTGCAGCTTCAACAAAAAAGAGGAAATTTCAAACCGAGAAGATTAGTTCTCTATCAAAAAAATGGATTTTTAACTAAATATGAACAATTTTCAACCAAAAATGGAAAAATAACATTTTCAGTTAAAAAAATAATTCTTCAACAATAACAAAAAGAACGAATTATAATCAAAACAGATGAACTTTCAACTAAAATGATGAACCTTCAACAAAAAAATGTTTTTTTAACAAAGTTGTGCAACCTTCAGCGAAGTAGTTCAATTTGTCAACCCGAAAGATGCATTTTAACGAATAATGTAAAAGTAAATATTTCAAACTAAAAAGGTTGTAATTTTAATTTTTTTAAATAGTTGAATTCAACCAAAATAAACAGAATTTTCAAAAAAAACACAGTTGTATCTTCAACCAAAGAAGATTAATTTTTAAACAGTTGCATTTTTATGTAAAAAAATGCAATTTCTACTAAAACAGATGCATTTTTAAACCAAAAAGATGAACTTCTAAACAAAAGAGATTTTTATTAAATTTTTAACACCAAAATACCTACTTAAGTTTAGAAAGTATCTACACGTAATGAAAAGATCTGGCTATTTGTACCACAATTTCGGTACAAATAACCCTTTTTTCAGCTCTATTTGTACCGACAAAATCCTTTCATTTGTACCGAAATTTCGGTATCCGTAGTTTATGCATAGTATATGGTTCTTATAGTTCTTACGTACTAAAAGGTTCATAGTTTTGGCTTGAAAAGTCAAATATTTGCTTGAAAATGGAACTGCTTTTGGTTGAAGTTTATTATTATTTTTTTAAATTTCGATTATTTGGTTGAAGACTCATTTTCGTAGGTTGAAAATTAACTGTTTGATTGCAAATTTATTTTTCTTGATGGGAACTTTACTTTTTGGGTTGAAAATTTCACTATTTTGTTAAAAATGCAATATGTTTCAACTTGAAATCTTAGGAATATGTTACCTACATTATTGTAATTTAAGAGAAATTATTCCCCTATTTTCTTGAAAGATGCTATTGCTTCCTCATAGAGGGAGGTTTGTAATGATGTAAATTTTTTAATTTACTTTTTTGACCTGTTCAACATTTTTTTTAAATATATTGGTTTTCTGGTTTATAAGGGGAAAAGTTTTTTAATATTGGGAATAGAACATGACTGTATACGATGTATTTGTTCGCGTTTTCGAGACGCATGATCGATTGACCTATTGAACAACCTATCATGACCTTTATGATCTAGCCATACTATTTATAATTTTTTAAAATATATTGTTTATCTTGTTTATAAAAGGAAAACTTTTTATTATTGGGAATACAACAGGACTGCATTTAACGTACGTGTTCGCGTTTTCGAGACACATCCATTGACCTATTGATGAATCTTCGATGACATTAATTTCATGTTCAATCAATAGTAACATATAAAGTTTTAATAAAAGGTTAAATTATATGAGGAAATTTTTCAATTTAGAATATAACACTACCATAAGTTAAAAGTTTGTTCGTTACAACAGAATATGTGGACAGATCTTTTAATGATCCTCTGATTTTTTGTAAGACAGGAACATGAGCTTGAAAAATATTGAAAGTATCCATTTTTTCATTTTCTTCAAAAAACCTTTCCTTTATGAAGAAGCACTTTTATTTTATACCCACAAGGAAGCAAAGTATACAAAAATTAAGCACAAATAAATACATCCATAGTGAATGAATCCATTCAAATTCGTAGCAGTATTTCCCCTATTTTGCGAGCTTCTGGGCTGTGAAGTCGGAAATCACATTTACAATCATTTAAACTATATATCTCACCTTGGAGTTCTAAAATGTTGAATTCTTTTCCAAATTTATATAATAAAGCAACTAACACTGAATAATTGTTATTGTAAACGCTAAAAAGTCAACTTGAAAAAACTTTTGACCGGGAAACCCAGGAAATAGCATGAAATTTGTTGTTGGTGTTGTTTGAGTAAGCACCCTGATTGAGATTTGCGGTAACTTTCGAGATTGTGGTACAAGATTTTGAATATACGGTACTGGTGTCTGGTACCCCGTACCAGACGTATGAGATACGATGGGGGGTATTTTGGTTTCTTGGTGGCTCGAGCCAGCTTTGTAGGAGTACACCCTCTCGAGCATGGAACAATCATGTGCGAAGAAACCACCCCTCATGAGCTCAAAGAAACTTTATACAGGGGGCCGATTAAGTCAACCGACAGCTGATCCCGTCCTGAGGACATAAGTCAATAAGTACGTTGGTCGCGACCTGGGGGCTCAGGGTGCTCGCGGAGGGGGTCGTTCGTTTGCTTGTGCAATTTTCTTCGCACTCATACATTATTATATACAGAAACCAAGATTGTAGCCACCTTCTACTTATTTCTCTTCTTCATTATTACTTTCACCCCTAAGCGATTAACTGTCAAACATTGACTCTGACAGCAGATGTCAGAGTTCGTTGGACTAAAATTGTTATGTTAAAGCTTAAGCCGAAAATTTCTTTAGGAAATTGAACATTTAGTCATTTGTTTATTATGAGAGATATCTTGTGTTTATCCAGAGTAGACGCATAACTTCATTTTCAAAATTCCCTAACTTTTCCCTGATTTCTCTTTGACCAATATGTCATTTTCCCTGAACATCAAGCCATATTCAAAGGCCAGCACCTTAAACTTACACATTTTCAATATAGAATGTTTGATATAAATGGAATAAAACAATTTTAGGTTAACATGTAATAATTTAAAAACTATTTATTTATTTCAAACAAAACAGATTACTTTTGTACCATAAAGAATTAATTGCTAATCCAAAAGGACTAATTTTCAACAAAACAGTTGAATTTTCGACCAAAAAAGATTAATTTTTTAACAAAATATTTAAATTTTTGACCAAAAAAGATTATATTTTAACAAAATACTTGAATTTTCAAGAAAATAATATAATTAAACAAAACAAAAAATAATTTTCAACAAAATAGTGAAATTGTTAATAAAGACTTTAATTTGCAACAAAGTAATTAAATTGCTAACAAAATATTTGAATTTTTAACCAAATAGTTGTATTTTCAAGCCAAAAAATGAATTTTCTGTAAAACAGTTAAATTGTCAATCAGAAAATATGAATTTTCAAAGAAAAAGTCAAATTTCCATCGAACAGTTGCATTTTTAAGCAAAAAAGCGGACATTTCAAAAAGATAAATGTTAAACGAAAAATACGAATTGTCAACAAGAGTTCAATTTTCAACCACGAAAGATTTCAGTTTAATTTTCAAAAAAAAGGTAATTTTTTAACAAAATTGTAAAATTTTCAACCAAATAATACAATTTTTGACCAAAAATATAACCTTCAGGAGGAAGCAACTGCAAACGAATTAAAACACAAGGCAAATAAATTATTGACAAGGGTGGCCGCAAAACTTCATTTTCAAAATTCATTAGTTTTTCCCTAACCAATTTTTTAATTTTCCTGCCCATTAATGTTCAAAGACCAGAATCTTAATCTTGCAACATTTTTAACATAGAATCTTTTATAAACGAAATAAAACAATGTTAAATTAAAATGTCAAAATTCCAAATTTATTATCCTAAATAGTTATTCAAAGTGCGCCTCATAGACATTTCCTGACTTTTGTAAATTTTTTTTCAAAGTCCCTGACTTTTCCGTGAGTAATAAAATTCCCTGAATATTCCCTGACCTAGGAGCACCATGTCGTCTTATAATTTTATGGCGTTTATTTGAAGGACACTTTGCTTCCTCATCATGAATAATTAGCAGATAAATAATTCTAAAATATACAAATGCAAAAAGGTCAATCAAAACGTCTAGAATCAAAGAGTCTTTTCTATTTTTGCATGAACATTGAATTATGTTTATGGAAATGAAGTGTCTCGGGGTTTCGGAATTCGGGATGATTAGTCAAATATTTTTCATATGTTTGGTAATCTTTCCGAAATTTCGAGACTACTAGCCCATTCTCTTTTTCAGCTCCGCCAATTTTTCGGGACGAGTAGACGCATCCTAAATGAATACTAATTATCTTAAGAAAATTATTTTTCATATCACAGAAAAAACTAGGAGTAAATTTTGTTGCAGGTAATTTTGTATTTTTACCTGCTGGAATAGGTAAAAGATTAATAGGATGTGGGATTAGCAGGATATAAACTGTCTACGATTACCTTTTCGCACGAGTAAACAGTTAATATTACCGTGAGTTGGGAGTAACTGTCATTGTACGCAGACACAAGACATTATTTACAGTTACCTTAGTTTTTTTTTTATTTGGAAAGCGATGCACTCCTTCATTTTTACACAAAAATATCACATAAATACCTGGAATTTCAAAAATAGTGCTTTAAACTTACACCTCAATACTGCGTTATCAAGGACTGATACAATAAGAACAGCAGAAGGCGCTGCCACTATCCGTCACTAGCGCCCCTAGCGGCAGCAAGTTTTAGTACGTAAAAACTATTACACGTTTTTAATCCAACCACGAAAGAAATCACTCGGTTGTTTTATCTTTAGTGAGGCTGTTTTGGATGTAAACATGTGACATGTTGCTGGTTGTAAGCAGACGATGTCTAATTACCCATGCCTTCGACGTAAACATTGACAATTACCCTCACAACGTGAGCAAACACAGAATAATACCCGAGATGTCAGGTCAAAGATTACCCACCTGGAGTGATTTTCGTTGCGGTAATCTTTACCATGAAATACGGGTAAAGATTACACTTAGTTTCTTCTGTGAGAGAAGATACATGGGTTAAATCCGTTGTAAAGTGGAGGGTTTAATTTTCGTTAATTAACATAAAAAGGGAATCTCCCATAATAAATCTAGATTCAGACTATATGTTAGGCAGCGATAAAGGCCTTTAAATCATTTTTTAATTTATGAATCCATGCACTGATTTTCATTCAATCTATACATACCCATGTACCAGGTACCTAGATGTCTACCTGTATCGGAAGGTTGCTTAAATCTCTTATTGAATCGACGCGTGTCAAAAACCAATGTTGATATCCTTTAAGCGTCGATTTTTATGCAAATTTTATTTTGTTCGGATACAAAAGGATTTTCGAAAACACCCTTATTATACTTCACACAAGGTGCTTCAGATTTCAAGATTTTTTATTTGGTAATAGAGCAAAATCGAGGGGTAAAAGAGGCAAAAGGGTCTCAAAAATAATAAGGAGGAAAGAGAATATACCTAATACCGACAAAAGAACTATCAGTGTAAAAGTGATAAAAATGATGAATTATATGGATTTCGGGACGGTTAGAAAAAAAAGTGATGTTACGGAGGGGAAAAGTGCGTGAAGGAAAAAAGAGTATTAAAGTAAGGGATAGGTTCGTGTGAATGTATTCTCCATTATCTCTATCAATTTTTGTATAATTAAAAATTTAAATAAATAGGTAAAAAAAAAGCAAGCAGAATGATTTCACATTTTAAAATCGTATAAACTGAATAATGCTAAACCATAGAAACAACAAAATATTTCCGTTTTCTCGACAAAATTTTGGTTATTTCAACAAAACTTTTGTTGATGCAACAAAAACTCGAGTTTTGTTACATCAAATAAATTCTTTTGAGTCAATAAAATTTTGTTTATAAATAAAATGTTTTTACTACTATAGCTATCAGATCTTATTGTTGTCCAAATTAACCAAACATATTTCTAAGTATAAAGAGACTATAGCTTTTTCTACTAAAACGTAATAAAAATACCAGTCAAAAAGAAATTTTACGTTATTTCCCGGTTCCTTGGTACAGCGGCCACCTTCGCTATTAAATCTGATTTTATATCACATTTATGCAACCAAATTTTTGTTCGTCAATTCAGCAGAAATCGACCCTTTATTGAGTCAACAAAAGTTTTGTTTAAATAACCAACATTTTGTGGTAAAACAAAGTTTAATTGCGAAAATACCAACAAACATTTTTGTTCATTCGAAATTATAGAGTTACAATACTTATTTCCAAAATTTTCTATTATAATGGAGAAATATATTAATGGCCTTTTTCCAAAATTTGGAAGAGGGAAGTTTCATATTGTGCCGACTCATCCCTTGGAACAGGGATTTTTAGAATTCGTTATATTCGTAACGACATTTCCTGATCTAAAGTGAACCTGCTCCAAGTCAGGCTAATTGTAATTCTTTACGCTATTTTCTTGTATTTCTTTTATTTAGTCCGTTTTCGAAAATTCCTTTTCCTTTCCTGGTTCTTTCCCGGTGAACAAAATTCCCGGTCATTTTCCGGTTTTCCCGATTTTCCGAACAGGCAAACACCCTGAAAACAATTTTTTTTATTGTTTAAATAAACATATCGGTAACAATTAATGGAGCTTTAATTTGTTAACACGATTGCCATGGGAATTTTGGGTCACACCATATAGGGGGTAAGGGTACCACAAATTGGAACCGTAAGCAGGTATTACGTAAGTGGCCCCTTACTCTCCAACCCCTGTCAATATAGCAACACCATATATTACTCCACCCGGCGCATACCTGTGCGGAAGTCTCATATGTGCCGGATACAGATACACGTGCCCCAAAGGACCATAGAACCCGTACGAAGTATATGTACAGGGAAACTTTTCGCGGGCTTCCTTCTCGTGTTGGTACACCCAAGGCGGTACACCCAAGGCGCTACATCCAAGGCGGTACACCATCCCGATTCCCGACACTCGGCACGCGCCTATATCACAATGCAGGACCATCTGCACTCTGTCTCCCAAAAATCAAAGTCCCAGGCCAGATATTTGCAATTTCCGAATGAGGGGATATCCCAGGACAGTTAGGGGGTTCCTTCTCAAATCTTAGATATCGTATTTCTTATGATCTTATGTGCAATCTGCAAGAGGCGGAAAATATTCTTTTTTTTTAAGTAAATGCTAATTGGTGAAAGTTAAAGGCACCTGCTTGCAGGAAGTTTAATTTATTTCGCCTTTTCCATTTGTTTAAATGTTTTTTTTTTTTAGATATGCGTCTTGTCCCTATTCTAGGAATGGTCATTTGCACTGATTGGGAAATAAAAGTTTAAACAATCGAGGTCAGATAAGTGATGGATAATAGATGTAGGTAGGCCTGAGATTGTCTAGAAATAAGTGAGTAGGCCCTGAGTTATTGACCGGTGGAGGATTGACTTCAACAAATTATGTCAAGTCCCTTTTAATAATAATGTTTAGTATTTTTAAAAAACTCTAAAAAATAAATTAAGTATCACAAAAAACTGAGCTTTACAATAAAATATTACAGGAAAGTCAGTATAAGCCTATCATGATTGTTCTATAATGAATTTTCTATTTTTTTATTGCGATAGAAACGGTTAAGGGATAATTACAATTTGAATAAATAATACAACAATATTGATGCAATTAATGTTAAAATGTTACAATGTTCATACCTGTGGAAACATTTATAAATCCATTACAATCTTTGAAATCTATTAAAATCCGTAGAAAACTCTTGAAATCTGTAAACCCCTTTCAAATTACTTTTCCCCAATACCCGCGCCGGAACTTGCGACTTACACGTTCGTTCAGAAAAATCTAAGTTGGTATTTACTCGATTGGTGACGTCACAGCGAAGTAATGTGACATTTAGTCCTCTAGAGAACTAAGTAATGCCATGCGCATCCCTATTCTACCCCTTCTCCCTGATCCCGCTTGTTGTACAATCTACTATAAAATCTTTAAAATTTGTATAAATCTGTAGAAATCATTTAAAATTTCTTGAAAATAAAATAAATTAACTTTATTCCCTAAAGTTATCTGTAAATCCTTTCAAATTGGTAAAATCTTTAAAATACTTTTAGGGCCTATAAAATCCCTTAAATCTTGTGAAATTCTTTTAAATTCCTTGTAATATTTGGAAAACCTTAAACGATCTTTGACGTTCCTTGAAATTTTAGAAATCTTTTTAAATAACATAAAATCTTTAAAATCCTTTGAAATTTTGTAAGTTCCTTCATACCCCTTGAAACTGTTGAAATCCCTTAGAGCTTAGAGTGAAATTGCTTTTATTCCCAAAAGTACTCTAGAAATTTGTTGATGTCCCTTAAGATCCATTGAAATCTTTGTAAATATTAAAAATCCATTAAAATAAGTAGTAATTATTTATGATTCTCTCATTATAAATTAAACTAAACTTATTCATCAACGTACTCTAAAAAATAACCGTTCAAATTTCTAGAAATCTTTGAAACTTTTTAAAATCTTTGAAATTTTTGTATAATTAATTGAAATAACCTTAAGATTCCTAGAAATGTTTGAAATCGCTAGGAATTCCTGGGAATTTAATTTTAATTCATTAATTTCCAAAATTCTCTAGAAATCCCTTAAAATAGAGCCAAAAATCTTTAGAAATCCTAAACAATTCTTTTAAAATCCCTTAAATCTTGTGAAATCCTTTTAAATACCTTGAAATATTTTTAAACTCCAGAAAATTCTTTAACATTCCTTGGCATTTTTTAAATATCTTGAAATTCTTTGGAATCTTTTAAAATAAAAAAATATTTAAAATCCTTTGCAATTTTGTAAGTTCCTTAATATCCCTTGAAATTGTTCAAATCCGCAGAAATCCCTTCAACTAAAATTTATTTTATTACCTCAAGTACTCTTGAAATTTGCTGAAATCCCTTAAAACCCTCGAAATCGTTGAAATCCTTGAAGATTCAATAAAATTCTTTAAATCTTGTGAAAATCATTGAAATTCCTTAAAATCCTTTAAAAT
>CAKNWW010347424.1:0-18593 GCA_932074435.1 Andricus kollari | reverse complement strand
TATTTACGAACGATGAATAATATCTTTGATCTCCCTAATCCGTAGTAGATGAACATTTTCTAAAGTCAAATATACAATACACTCGGATCTGGATATAATTAGCTCGGATTTACTAATTCTGAGAAGCGCTGTCGCTGCGGTTTCGGGCTGAAAGTGGAGCCCTTCGGGGTCAAGAGGGGGTGTTCAGTCAAGGGTGAAATACTACGAGCGTGGGATAAAGGAGCTGTGCGGAGGCCCTGTCAATAGCTTCAAGGCCAATTGGAGGCCAAACCCGAATTATACATAATCCAAGGTCCAGAGTAATGTACCCTGTTATAGGCCAGCGGGACTAAAAATATTTTGACAACCACTGAGTTAACGAAAGGATAGCATTATTTCACCACTCAAGTTTTGTGCGGAACTTAAGTGGAAAATTTTACCCTAACCGTTAACATCTGTGTTTGTCAACACGAGCTTGCTTTCTCCCATTGAGTAAGTTCTTAAACTCAGGCCATTAGAATCTTGAAATCGGCTAATGGCCAACGCCTCTATTGTCCCAGGTCACGTACTCTCGAGTGACGCACTCGACAGCTGGCCGCTGGAAATTCCCGATCACGTGCTAACAGCGTGCTCGACTCGAGCGAAGGCCCGGCCGTCACGTACGCCAGTGACGGGGCCCTCGCTCTGTCTCTCGTATACCCAGGTCCGGGGGCTCTCATGGTGGGGGAAGTTCCCTTATTGAAACTTCCGATTATTTCACAAAGTTGCCACTTCCGGTAGTGGCGTAATGGTAGAGTAGAGAAAGTGGCGGAATAATTTGAAATTTTAATTTCAAAAAGTCAATTTAATCCAGATGTATTCAATAATTTGAATAATGTGGATGTATTTTTAATTAATGAAAATAATAAACACATATTGATGATAAAGATTATATGATTCAAAGTAAATTGCATGAAACTGATTTTTCAAAATACTAATATAGTGCAACGAGTGGCCTTAACACACATTTTTAAATATAATAAAAATTTCATATAAATAAACATTTGACGATAGCAAATTAAGTTAACCGATAAAATTGTTACAGTAATGAAAGTTCCAAAATTAATACTTCACCAAATATTCTTGACACCAGTTGAGACTCTGAGGTTAGAAAATGTTTGAAAACGTGTTTTGTTTATCTTTTCAAATTCAAATGCTACACTACTCGACACATACGCCACTACATTCAGTGGTCAGTTTGCGAAACTTTCTGGCTTACATTAGGGAACTTCCCCCACCACGAGAGCCCTCGGACCTGTGTATACGACCGTGTTTCACACATATATTTTGAAATAGAAAATTCTCGGACATTGATTTTTAACACTAGGCTTAGTCTTACCATTATTTATGTATAATTATTTTCCGTTCAAGTGCATAATTTCCGTTTTACGGTTTGAATCAATTTAACGAAATTTTGCAAACGCAGGATTTAACTTCAATGTAATATTAACCTCTCCGCGAAATATTTTTGTAAAATATTAATTCTTAGTATTTTTAGGGTTAAGTTAAAAATTGTACAATATTTGTAAATGGTGCGTGGCGCGTGGGCCAGACGGATGGAAGCACGACGGCCAGTGTCCCCACTGCCCCGTTGCGACTCCAGTTTCAGGAGTCTCGGCCAATCACAGGGCCAGCAGCCGCTTCCCTCTTCTCTCAGGTCCACGCCCCTCGCCCACATAAATACCCGTGCTCGAGCATAACTCGGCACTTGAGCTTCGTGTTCTGTTGAGAGCAACCTGGCCGTGTGGTTCACGACTCTCCCGCGACCACCAGGATACCTCCCAACTCTAGAGTAAGAGCAAGGAATACAGAACATCCTCCGAATCTCCTTCGTATTATTTTCCTCATCCTCCGCATCCTATTTTACTCCTAAACACCTCTCTCTCTATTCTCTCTCTCTCTCTCTCTCTTACTAGTGCTGTGGTTCATGACTGTCCCGTTACGCATCTTTCTTTAAACATCTTCTCTCTCTAGTGCTGTGGCACCTCAGTCCCAGTACAAACTCTTTTCTCTCTCTCTCTCTCTTCTTTTCGACGCTGTGGTTCACGACTGTCCCAGCGTTGCTTCACTTTTTTTTCTCTCTTCTCTCTTCCGCTCTCTCTCTCTCCTCAATCCTAATTTCCTCTCCAGGCATCTCCAAACAATCCGCATGCCTGGAGAGCGCAAAAACAAACGTTCCCGCCCTAACCGAATCGTCCGGAATATCCGCTTCCTCTTATCCCAGGGCATTCCTATTCCGCGAGCTCCAACTCGCAATGCCGTCCCTGCTCCTCCAACTCCGTCCTCTCCCTCACACCCAATACGCCTCGTGAGCAGCACCCGGATCCTCTCTCCCCGCTCACGAGTGCACGTTGTCCCTGTCCTTCCTCCACCTTCCGCGTCGTCGACCTTCCTCTCGTCGGGCCGCCTGGATTTCTCCGGACGGTGCGACGACCTGGAGCCCTTCGTCGTCCGGCCTGTCGCCGCCCCGCCTTCTGGAACGGTTCCCCAGGTCCTTTCAGAGCCGGAACGGCCCATACCGGTCGAGTAAGACTCCTACGCACTTCCTCGAACTCCTTCCTCCCTTCCCCCTACTCCTGGCCGTTGGTTCCCTCATACCATCCCAGTCACTCCCGACCCTCCTACTCCAGCTGACAACATCCTCAGTGGCCCACCAACAATCATAACTGACTCAGCACGAGTCGCGGGAACCGAGCCTGGCTCGTCCGCCCTTCCTGCGCCCGCTTAGCGCCCGCTTCCCTTCGGCCGGCACTGAAGAAGCGGGTGATAGTCGGCCTCCCACGTCTTCGTGAGGCGTGGGCACACCACTACGGCACACGACACTCCAACATCGACTTTCCGTCGTGCCTAACCAGCGCCCGTCAATTTTCTGAATGCCGCTGATGGACGGCCTGCAGGCTTACTGCTACCTCCTTTCTTCGCGAGGAGCCGTGACGATCCACCAATCCCAGCTAGCGCCTGTCTTGCGCCCGGTCAGAAGCAGCAAGGGCTCTCCCTAACATCTTCCTCTTGATTAAGTCGGGTTCTACAATATTCCAAAACCCCGGCTGACATCATATGGGCGCCCAACGTGGGGCCACACAACAGTCACCGCAGTCATCATCATCATCGTACCTTTGATTAAGCTGGGGCACAACCGTTAACAAGAACCCCGGCTTACATCATATTGGCGCCCAACGTGGGGCCACACAACAGTCACCGCAGTCATCATCATCATCGTACCTTTGATTAAGCCGGGGCACAACCGTTAACAAGAACCCCGGCTTACATCAACCCACTACAAAGTGCGGAATGAAATATAAATTACATTTTTCTTTTCCATTCCGCCGGCTGCGTATCAATAACTTCATCTATATAGGTTTTGCCGAGTAAGGAAAAGACTAGATGGGTAACAGTTCGTATTAGTGGGGGAATGTGTGCCGTCACCACGGGGGTCCACATGGGTCAGATCCTGCGTACAATCTGATCTTCAAGCATGTTTGAGGATGAGTCGTGGATTGCAAATTTATTATCCATAATAATTTATAAGTTTGCAGGTTACGCATCGAGAATGTCTTAATAGATCAAAATAGCAATTCTGAAATGTCAGAACGTCGTTCTCTTCAAGACGATGAAAGTCTCACAAAAGTAGTTTTGGGATGTATATTGCTACACCGAAAAAATATCGGGTGAGTATTTGATAAACAGGTGAAAACCTTACGAAATATACTGTAGAGTGTAAACTATTGATATTATTGCAATAATAATTAGGATAATAAATAATTGTATACAACCGGCGGAAGTCATCTACACGACTCTTTTTTTTAACTGTTGCTGAAGTGCTCTAATTTTTGTAATCATAAAATGAAACATTTGTGGACATAATGACATTAAAGGTATTAAAATCTGCGTCTAGTGAGCTGATGTTGTAGGGGGCGTAAATTTTCATGTGTAGCGGGCGTAAAGTTTCTGTTGGCCAGGCGACGGAGTGCGCATGAGCAAACGACACTGGGCTGCAAGCCGCCACTTTACGCCTGCTTTGCGTGCATGCAATGGCGCGTTTTCAAGGGGGCCGGACAAAAAGAAATTTTTTTGCCTTTTCCGAAAACTTACAATACTGTATACTGGTCTTGAGCCAAATTTGAGTCAATTTTGAGAACTTTTAAATCAAAAGGCCTAAATCTGCATGTTTTTGCATAGCAACGCTATGATGAGTATATTTCTTAAAGTTCTCAGTAATTTTCCTTGCTTTAGACACGTGAAACACGTCTCCATGCAAATAATGAAGTCGGTAGACCTAATAGTGCAATCGTTCTTTGAAGTTCTGCGACTTCTTTGCAACCAAGTTTGACCTTGTTGACCCTGTGCAAAAATTTTCCCAGTTGGTCCTAATACAAGAAGGTTTCTGATCGGATCCCGGCCGGTCTACCCCTGGTTAGGTTCCATGGACGGGACCTGACAGGACACTATTCGGGTTACTCTTTTTGTAGAAATTATAATATTTTTAAGACAGATGGCATGAGCAAAGACTTGCTAACAAATGTTAGATGAATTACATTTGGCAAAGTATAATTTTTAAATTTCCTAGGCCAGTAAACAAAAAATAGCTTCTTTAAATTATTTAAACAAAAAACATTTAATTTTGTACGGTGTTTTAACTTAACAAACAAAACTGTTATCGATTATGCAAAGTTCAATAGTAAAATTATTACATTGTTTATAATTTTCTCAAATTTCAGACAGCTTTTAGTCTTTCAAATTTACCGCCATTTTTGACGCCATCTGGCTTCCGCTTTTGGTATTTATGTTGACATCTACAAGTTTCAGTCTCTCACCTGCAGCCAGAATGAATTTATGCCGTCTTGTAATCCATAACTAAAATCGGG
Organism: Andricus kollari; assembly: GCA_932074435.1. Taxonomy (NCBI): domain Eukaryota; kingdom Metazoa; phylum Arthropoda; class Insecta; order Hymenoptera; family Cynipidae; genus Andricus; species Andricus kollari. The sequence goes on along the minus strand of CAKNWW010347424.1, from coordinate 13,710 downwards.
ATCTACAATTAAAATCAACTTATTTTAGTTATCAGTTTGAAAACACAAGTGAATAACTTAGTGCGCGGATAATTAATATTTTTAAATAAAGTATGTAGTGCTGTATATACATTTGATCATTTCTCCGTTCCTAACCTAAAGTCACCAAGTGGTCTTAACATTTGCTAGAAAATGTTAGTAACAAGGATTAAAACTTTTCATTAATCTCCAGGCGAGAATTTGTTAAGTTGATTTACCCTGCTTGAAATACCAGTTAGAAAACATAAGAAACCCGATAGAAACCAATTCGGTTTTTACCCGGTTCTAACCGATTTCTATCCGGCCTCAATTTAAATTTCTGGAACGTACCCGGTTCTTATCCGGGGAATAACAACAGAAAATGTTGTGAAAATATTATAACCAGTTCTAACCAGTTTTTGTCCGGCAAATGGAACCAGAAATTAAATTTTGGCAGCCAAAGTTCGTTTCTAACTGGTTCCTAACCGATTCCTACACGGCACTCGAGACATTTTCTTTTAATCGAAAAAAGAAGTGAAGATAAATTGTTCAACTTGTCGAGTACTATGGGTAGCCGGACATAGAATTTTCAAATCTTGAAAAAAGATGCTGTGTATAGATGTCCGGTGCCGGGCGCTATGTTGGTATCCGGTAGATTGTTCCTATTGGTTACATGGCTGTGGGCGGGGTCTGCCGGACAGCAGCATCATGTACGGCATTCGATTTAGTATATTTCTTATTTTCTTGAGATCTACACGAGCCATAAGCTCAAAGTGAAGTATATAATTGGGAATGAGAATATAAGTGTAACTTTTTTACCCGCTTGAATATGTAATTGTTTATTGAAAATTAGATATTTGGTGTTTCCGACTTTATCTTTCGTACATTTACTTTATCATTCTTTCAGTACTAAGAACGTTTTTATATCATACTATTTGTGGGAGTTATACCCAGTTATTATTTTAGAAGTGTATAAATTATTTGTTTTTGATGAGCTTAACTTGTGTAGAACTTCTGTTTTATTGAAACTGCCACGAATTGTATTTATTGTAGAGAATATTTCCAGGATCAAAATAAGCCGCGTCAATGATAAATATAAATATTAAATTTTAAATTATAATTGTTATCTACAACGAATGAAAATCGAAACACCAACTAAGATCTTTTATATTTCTGTACAATGAACAATTGAATATTGAACTATTAATGAAAATAAGTACTTGCTACAAAATTGATTTCGAATTGATTTTCGGATATTTTAATTCGCACATTAAGGTTCCATCATTTATTTTTTCATCATTCTGGAAAACACTATCTTCGTTGCCTTGAATGCCCTTTTATAGACATTTTTCCAGTACATATTTAAAGTATCAACAGTCTTTAATCGTTTCTCACAAGAATTTCTTATCCAAATTTAATCATGCGCTTTCTTATATTCAGATCAACTTTACTTGAATTTATATACACATTTTTGCTGAATTAAATTTAATCTCTGAATTTAAATACCACTGTGAAAACAAAGTATTATTTCAGGGCTAGTTTCAGGTAAGATGTTACATTTCTATGTTTAATAACATAGGAAATTGTGATGATAAACTCGTTCAATGGTAGAATTCTATCTTTATTGAATAAACTTTAATTTGAAGTACTTTTTTTGAAACTAATTAAATATTACTTTTCCCTGCATAAAATAAAAATTATTTGAAAAACATATAAAATATAACATTTGCCAAGTCCAAAATTTATTTTTTATCTTTAAATGTCATTAAAAATTATTTAAAAGTAAATGTACAAGGAAAGATAAAATCGGAAACACTAAATATCTCATTTTCAATAAACAATTACATATTCAAGCCTGCAAAAAAAGTTACACTTATATTCTTCTTCCAAATTATATACTTCACTTTGAGGTTATGCCTCGTGGACGTCTCGATAAAATATGTAATATATATATATATATATATACCGCGCCCACTGCCGTGTAACCAATCAGAGCAATCCACCGGATATCAACCTAGCGCCCGGCACCGGACATCTATACACAACCTGAAAAAATGGTCTCGAAAATTTTCAAAAGGCTCTAACTTTTCGAATTTTCATCAAAAATAGCTTACTAACGAACTTGACCTTCAGCTTCTGATACTAACAGAGTGTACCGCAGGCCAATCTAATAGATTAATTTTTGCAAAAGTGATCGTGCTCACAGACATACAGGCAGACGCATTCGTAAAAACCTGTTTTTCGGGTTCAGGGGGCCTCAAAACGTGGATATTCGACAAAAACTAGGGGGGGGGGGCAAATGTTAAACAAATAATACCTTCTCTGAGGAGAAAGTAAAAAATTAATGTTAATGTTATAAAAATTAAGGCGCTTCAGCAACAGCTTAAAAAAATATTCGTGTAGATAATTTCCGCCGGTCACAGTGTGGCAAAGAAAGTTTCTGTGGCCAAATCAATTTTTAGCCTAGACTAATCATTTGATTTTGACATTTTTTTAATAAGGAGTTTTTTAAATTTCGAACGGTTTCGTATATTTTAATTTTTCATCAAAATTTCCGTTTATTTTTTATTTAGCGACAAAGTTGCATATTTTACCTTTTCAGAAGTACCATTGTTCGTAAAGATTTTCACATTTATCAAAGAAGATCTAATATATGCACTAACTCCAGATTTTATTTGACAATTATTGAAACAATTTTTGTAAACAAATGTAGGATTTGGTTACTTTTAAACAAATAGGCTCATTTTTTACGGAATTAAATAAGAATGTTTCTTCGACGAGCCTTTGCTATAACACTTTTCAAATTGACAACAATTTTTAATCATTTGAAAAATATTAATTGTTTAATTCACTAATAATTCTTGTGAATTTGCAAATTATCATAGCGAATAGGCATCGGGAAGACATGAATTTCTCTCAAATCTTTCATCAAAATTAATCTAACACCCTGGAAATTATTTCTGGATGGATGAAAAATTCACCAAGTTTTTTATGAAAAATTCAAACAAGCTAATCTTTGTAAAATTGAAAAAGCTTTTACTTAAAAAAAAAAATTCAAATCTAATGAATAGTATAGGCTAAAAATTGATTTGCCCACCAAAGCTTTTTTCCCCTCACTGTGGAAGTAGTGTGCGTTAGTACCAATGGATTAAATATTTTTAATTTTATTTATTATAAAAGATATGCAACAAAGCTTGACGCGGCTTTCTCAGCATCTTTATTTTTCCAAGTTGGACTCAGTTTGATTTTACTAAGCTTAACCGGATACGTGGTAATTAAATTTCGTTCATACTAATAATCACTAAGATAATCAGAATCTGAAATATATAAAGTAAATAAACTATATACTATTAGAGCTACCTATTGGAAAGCGAAGTGAAAAAGCTGAAATCATTCGAAGCATTAGAGTTGTAAAAAAATATCAATATTGGGAAAATTTAAGAAATTTCCCCGTGGCTAAACTGTTATGTTAAATTTTGTTCAGGTAAACTTTTTATTAGTGGATAACGATTTAAGATTAAAAATAAATACAAATATGTGGGTAAATGTTGGAATTTTCTCTTTAATATGCCCAAAAAATATTTTGTTAAATTTAACAATTGCACTTTTTTCTAAACTGTAGATATGCCGAACTTGGAATCTGTTGATAGTTTGAGCCGAAAAAAACAGTAAATCATTTACAAAAAATTATAAAATTCACGATTTTGAACAGCTTCATAAGGTAAAGAATTTATAATTGTTGTGAAAAAATAATTAATAAAAATAAATTTTTATCATTTCCAATTTTTTATTGCTGTTGATTATTAAAACTTGTACCTATGCAAAATTCACCTTAATTTTTTGGCCCATAGGGGAAATTTTATGAGTTTCCAAAATATAGAATTTACCAATTGAAATTTTTTTTTCTTCTTGAGGATGACCAAGTGCCTATTCTTTGAATAATTACTCCACTTCCTTTTTGTAGACTATTTTAAAATTGGGCGTACCAGATGAATTTCTGCAATTCTTGCCGTACATAGTGAGCCAAATAGTTATTACCTTCTACATCTGCTTGCCAGGTCAAAAAATAATAGACGCCAGTGAAAGTATTGTCAACTCGCTGTAAGAAATTATGCTTTTCGAATCCTCGCTTTAACTTTTCAGAAAAATTCTGCACGATTTTTGAAAAATGTCCGAGTCTATGATCATATTTATAAAAATGTCTTGATTTCAGTTATAATTCGCAGTGGTACCGGATGCCATTAAAAACCCAAAAACTTTTTATATTGTTTATGGTTAGAAGTTCTCGTCCATGTTGTTTTCAAGCAGGCGGTGTTTTTGTACTCTCATTGCAAACATTCAGCGTGGTAAGAAAATTATAAACATTTCTATTTACCGTACTTTTTAATTTACATTTTGATGTTTAGATGAAATCAAAAAGTTAAAATAATAGTAAATAATGATTATTATTTGTTGAATAAAAGACATTAATTGTTTTTCAGTGCATGCAGAAAGCATTCTCCTTCTTTACAGTTTTATTAAAAATGAATGAATAAAGAGTAATAAATATAATAAATAACCAGGAATAAGAAGAGGAATCGCTAAGATTTAATTGTGAATTCTAATGATTTAGTTATGATTTCCCAGATTCTTCTGAATTCTTAAGGAATTTTAAAGAATTTCAAACAATTCAAGGTGAAATTCTAAGGTTCGATTATTACAATTATTATTTAGATAATAATTTATTGATTACAAAATTTGTAGGAGGATTCCAGAGAAGTCAATCATTTCAAATAATTTAAGGTGAATTTGGAGGGCTTTAATGAATTGAAAGGAAATATAAATATTTTCAGATTTTTTCCGAAGAATGACAAATAAGTTATAATAAATTCTAAAGAATTCCAGTAAATTAATAGCGAATTTCAAAGAATTCAAGGTAAATTACAAAGCTTCAAAGGAGATTTAATAAAATTGAAGGTTGATTCGAGAAATGCAATGAATTTAAATAATTTCGCATTATTACGCGACTGTTACGCATAATACGCGTTATTACGCATTAATACGCCTTGTAACGCATTATGACGCGATGTCACACATGATTACGCATTGCAATGTGACTATTACACATGATTACGCGTGATCACACGAGAATTACAAGTTATTACGCGTTCTAACGCGACTATTGTGCATTATTACGCGTTATAACGCGATTATTGCGCATTGTTGAGCCTTATTTTGCTATTTTTACGCATTAAAACGCATCATTACGCCACTTTCACACTTTATTATGCGTTATCACGAGACTATTACGTGTTAGCGTACATGATTGCGCCTTGTGATGCGATTATTACATCTTGCTGCTCGTTATCACGTGACTAGTACGCATTATTCCGCATTATTACGTGATTAATACGCAACTATCACGCATTATTATGCTTTTATACACATTACCTCACGACTTTTATGCAATAAAGCGTATTATTACGAAATTATTACACTTTATTACGCCTTATCACGTCACTATTAGGCGCTATTATACCTTGTTACGTAACTATTACGTATTATCGCGGATTAGTATGCAACTAGTACGCATTATTACGTGAAATCACGCATTATTATATGTTATCATGCGACCATTTTGCATTATTACCCATTACATCATTATAAAAATGATCGCTGGTTATTTCTGGTGATTTCAACAGCTTTCATCAAATTAAATTTCATTTAATGTCATTGGACGATAAATTAATAGTCATTCCAGACAATTTAAACTTGGTGATTAGACTTAATTGCACTTGATTGGATTACGAATGCCGAGTGATGATAGCAGGTGATTTGAAAACATCAAAAAAACAGATGTAGAATAATAAATTCGGTAGCGTTTGAACCTCGTTTGAAAACCTAAAATTGAAAAAAAATCTAAAAAATTTGGTGTTCCGAAAAAGACATGTAATAGCTGCTGCGCTTCCGTATTTCGAGTAAGATTACTTTCTTTAACCGCTTCGCCTGTACTTTTCAATAAAAAATAATTAACTTCCTCGAGTAGTGAATGAGATTAGAGCAACCCAAAGGGTCACACTTACAGGACAATATAGTATTTTTAATTGGTATGTTTTAGTAGCAATATTCTATAGGTTCCATAACTAGATAAATAATATTTTTAAACTAAATTTAATTTAAGTTTTATAGGCCGTGATTAAATTAAAAGCATTTTACTAATTTTCACAGCTTCTTCTCTTCGCATGTGGCTAAATAGCTTATTTATTTTACAGTATTTTGGCGGGAAAATGATGGATCGAGTCTAGTGCAGAAATCGTAAGCTCTGCGTGAGTGAAAAAATTAATTTTCAATTGAAAAAAAATATTTTCTTTTGGATTATATAAATTCAAATTTTAATTTGTAATAGTTATTATATTTATATTATAATTCCAAATCTAATACAGATCAAATGCCTATGAAATCTCGAAAACTTCTTACTTTACTAATGTTCAAAAGTGTTCGCCCTACAAAATTCACTCATTTTGTATATTTCATTCTGTCCATAAAAAAATTTAGCATGACAAGTAATATATTGCATGTATATAAATACAAATAAATCAAATTTACATGAATAAAAATAAAGAATAATTTATTAAGTGAATTACTTTTATTTAATTGTAGGCGAACTTCATTTCCTTACTTATCTGTTTTGGTGTCCAGGAGATAATAACAAGCAATGATTAAATTGTTTGACAAGACAAAAATGAAAAATCTGACCATTTTTTGAAAAAAGGCACCCTGCTTCAGCGCTTCTTGATTAAAACAGCAGCACAATAATACTCTGATAGTTGAAACCGAATGAGATAAACCCTATTTTGTATTTTGAAGACCTTTTTGTATTAACGTTAGGGTCTTATGAGTATAGGCTTCTACAGAATTTATAATTTTAATTTATTTTGTATTATTTCCAAAGGATGTCTAGCTTTTCTCATCTGAATTTTGTCAGGTTCGCCGCAATTTTTGGTGGCGGCAGCAGTATCGAAAAGGTAGATTAGGTACCTATATATCGTTATCTCGATACTGTACTCTCCAATCTCGGTTAGTGGGGGCATTGGCAGAGTCACGCGGACTGGCTCGCTGTCGCTACGTTAAAGGTTACTAGTGGGGATCGTTTTGTCGATGTCGCTAGGAGGGGGTATCGCGTATACAGCTCGCGCTCGCCACGTAAATGTTAACAAGCTTGGAAGGAACATCAAAGCCACACTTGCACTGTGGTTTTTCAGGAGGTGCTTTAATAAATATAATTTATAACCGTAGATAATTAGATATGATTTAGCGGACACCAGTTATTTATTAGCTTATGAGACTTTTACTTAAGAAAAATTATATAGTAGTGTTCTCTCAAATGAAGAACCAGACTATAATTAAATCGATTCTTGTTGGTTAAATTTTTGTCGATAGGATTGGTAAGATATGTATGAAAATCTGGCCTTGGTGCGTAATTCACCTGTGGAAATAATTTCGTTGTCATTAGATAATAAATTTGATAATATCAATTATAATTTAATTATTATCACTACTGAAGAATCAACGACATGAAGCTTCAAATTAATATGTAAAATAATAAACAAAAGTATTTTTTGTAGTTTTTAATGAAATATTTTTTATAAAGAGGATATAAAGAGGATCTGCACAAGCAGAAACTCACCAACTCACCAGATTATAAGAAGGATGTACATCGAACAAAAGACCTGGAGGAGATGCAGGAAAAGCTTAACCAAATAAGGCGAGCTACGTCGTTACCGCATCATCTCGACCATAACACCACAGACGTACAGAACCAAACAGTTCCTCCACACCGCCTCTTCCTACCGAACAGAAAGGAATCCTGGGACGACCGAGACCTGCGTCCAACCTCAACCTGAATTCCCGACCAAATGAGAAAATGGAATTGCCACTTCTATGGCAAAAACGTATACGGTTTCCTAGAAACACTCAAGGAACTACAGAGGGCTCACAATTTTTCCGACGACCAAATCCTGAGAGGATTTCCAGAGCTGCTCAAGGGAGACGCGCAGCTGTGGTACCGTAACTGCGCCGCCCCGTCACATCCCTCCAGGATTTGGAACACAACCTACGAATGTTCTACTTAGCCCCCTCAGAATTAAGACTACTCGATCAGCAGATTTATAACCGCCGCCAAGGAACTAACGAACCCATAAGAGAATTCGTTACCTCACTACTGACACTGACTAGAAGGCGGGGAGAGTTCACTCCAGAAATAACAATGGAAACATTGTACTACAACATAAAGCCAGGCCTACGACTCTACATCCGCCAACAAGACCTCAGCACATCCGACGAACTTATACACAGAGTCGAGGAAATCCCAGAAGCACAACGTCGACAAACACAAAAAGCTAGAACCGACCAGAAGCCTACTCACAAACCAGCCAAGCAATCAACATACGATCCCTATGAAGCATGCTGGCGCTGCAAGCAGCGAGGATACATTAGGCACCAAAGCAACAACAAACAAACAAATTCTGCTCACAATGCGGAAAGGACGAAATACTCACCCGCGATTGCCCTTGCAAAAGGGGAAAAGACAAACGGACCGGGTCACAATAGACCCTCACCCGGCCCGATACTCACCACCGCCACAAGAGCCCAGAATTTTTATTCAAATACTAGTCGGAAAAATAAAACTGAGAGGACTAGTCGATCCAGGATCAGTGTGCTCCTACGTGAACAAAAGAACCACCAGGCTCTGTCTTTCCCAGGGATGCACACGACACATCCACAACACCATAGCCGTCATGGCAGACGGTTCCGAAGCGCCTCTCGGAGACTGCCTCTCCGGAAATTTAAAAGCTATGGGAGGACACATAAACGCTGAAGTGTCAATCCTCCCGAATCTCAAACATGATGTTCTACTAGGAATAGTCCTACTCCGAAGGACTCATACCAATGACAGTACTCAACCCAAGGGAAAAAACCACCGCCGAAAGGTTCCTCAAAAAACAACTACAAAGACTAACCAACGTAAGAGGAGTCACACCGTTTGCCAAACACCAGATTCGTCTAGAGGATCACACGCCTTTGAAACAGCGATATCGGCCCAGAAATTCAGCCATCCAGACTATAACAGACACAGAGGTAGACGAAATGTTGGAGGAAGGCATCATCAAACCATCAAGCAGCCCCTGGAGTTCACCCATTATGATTACTCGACGAAAGGACGGAAGACCAAGATTCTGCATAGACTTCCGACGCCTGAATTAGGTGAGTAGAAGAGATGCTTACCCCATCCCTCAAATAAACGCCATCCTGGACGTGCCAGGAAGAGACCTCTTTGAATTGAACGTAATGCCTTTTGGCCTACACACCGCCCCGTCGACATTCCAAAGGCTCCTAGACCGCATCATAACACCTGAGATGGCTCCCAAGGCTTTCGCGTACCTGAACGACATAATCGTCTGCACCCAGACATTTGAGGACCACATCCAAGTTCTCAAAACCGTTTTTAACAGCCTTCACGAGGCCAAATTGAGACCAAATACGGAAAAGTGCCAGTTTTTCATATGCGAGCTAAAATACCTCGGTCACGTCGTCATCAAAAAAGGACTACACACGGACCCTGACAAAGTTGCAGCTCTCGTTATGATTTCGTGGTAGCGACGCTTCATCAAAGACGTAGCCAAAGTCGCAGCTCCAATCCATCAACTCTTACAAAAGAAAGTGAAATGGCTATGGACTGAAAAACACCAACAGGTCTTCCACGAACTCAAGGTTAGGCTCACTTTAGCGCCTGAACTCGTCTGCCCGGATTGTTCCAAAGAATTCATCCTACAAACTGACGCCAGCCAGGAAGGACTCGGAGCCGTCCTTACACAGACACACGGAGATACGGAACGAATGATCGCTTATGCCAGCCGCGCAATCAACAAAACAGAGAGCAATTACTCAACCACCGAATTGGAATGCCTGGGCGTCAAATGGGGCATATGAAAAAATGAGACACTATCTCAAGGAATACCATTTTACTATTCTAACAGATCACATCTCTTTGAAATGGTTGCACACAATAGACAATCCCTCAGGACGCTTGGCGAGATGGGCCATGGAACTAAGTCAATGGGGCTTCGAAATAAAGTATCACTGCGGACCCGACAATGTGATCGCTGACACACTCTCTAGACAACCTCACGAGACATGCACCACCCACAAAAAAGAGGACCAGGACTGGCACCACCGACACATTTTACACACCATGTATTTCAATGTCTATATACAGGGAGAGCAATGGAAGGCCTGTGTACCCCGTTCCGATCAACAACGAGTGTTACGAGAAGTCCACGATGATCCAACAGCAGGACATCTAGAAGTGGCCAAAACTCTGGCTCGCCTCGCCTGACATCACTACTGGCCAGGAATGCTCCAAATGGGAGCCCAGCATGTGAGAAACTGCGAAAGCTGCCAAAAATTCAAAACAGTGCAACAGGCCCCTGCTGGAAAAATGCACGCAACCAACGTAGAAGGACCGTGGGAAATGATCAGCGTTGAACTTATAGGTCCATTACCTCGATCGTCTGCAGAAAACACAGGGCTACTAGTTATGCAGGACCGTTTCAACAAGTGGATGGAAATTCACTGACTAAGAAAGGCATCAAGCCCAACAATTGCTACCAGCATCAAGGACAAAATCTGCCTCCGACACGGATGCCCAGCAACAATTATTTCAGACAACGGCCGGCAATTCATTGGGAAGGAGGTAAAAACACTCATAAAAGAGATGCACATAACACGCCGTCTAACACCAGCGTATTCTTCTCAATGTAATCTGGTAGAGCGGGCAAATAGAGTCATAAAAACTATGATCGCTTAAAACATAAAAAAATCACACAGCACATGGGATCCTTCCAGAGCTACAGTTCGCATACAACAACGCAACAGTGGGACGATGGTCGTGGGGGCTAAGGCGTAGGCTTTAGACCCACACCGTCGGCTTGCGGGTTTGATTCCCGCCTCGCACTATGGAAGAGCCTCGGCGGCCCATGCGGTGAACACTAGCCAAGCAAGGGAGTTGTTCACCTCCGGAGAGTCGTGGGACCGGTACCTCTAGAGAAAAAGGTTCTCTAAGTACTTAAAACTGTTGCTCTTGGTGGTTCGGAACCCACCTTAAACTGTGGGTCCCCCTCTCACCACCAAGTAAGTGTGTGGGGGGTGTGTAAAGGAATAGGGAAGAGATACAAGAAAAATGTAAACCCTTAGGGGACACATTAGAAGCTTCCATTCCAGTACAACACCGCAACAAGCAGTTTATCAGACGAGACCACAGTCCCAGCTACCGAAAAACAACAACACCGTCTCTCTAAATTACACGCTGCACTAGAACTCACCCGGAGCCAAATAGCTCGAAGCTTTTAAAAGCAACAGGGCCACTACAAATTGAGACGGAGAGATTGGGCCCCCAAATAGGAGACAAAGTGCTAAAAAAGACACACTTCGTGTCAAATAAAGCCGATGCATTTCACAGTGAAGAAGAAACTTGCAAGCACGATATTCGACTTGAAAAACGATAAAGGCAACGTTAGTCTACACGTACACGTAAAGGACTTAGTACTATTCAGAGAGAAACCCCCACCAATCGAGCCCCCACCACTCGACTCCCCACCACTCGACTCCCCACCGCCGCCTCTGACCGAGAGACACGGAGGAAGCGATCCGTAAGCTGGAGGCGGAACTGGTAGCAGAGAACTTCAAGTGATTCCAAGAGGTCGGCCCCACGTATAAAAGAGGACCGACAATTACGAGCATAGAGTCAGGGGTCTTCGTACGCAAATACGCTTGAACTAATGTGCCGACCGGGAAGCCTCACCAAGAGATCCTTTGTGTACAACCCCGGAACAAAGCAACAAAAAACAGGCCCTGGCAGGCACCGAAACAAACATCGAAGGAAGCCGCAGTCCCAGAATCACCCAAGCTAGAGAAAAAGCCACCTTCAAACATCACAAGTGGAAACCCAGAGACAAGGATCACTGGATCCACGATTGAAATACAACTCCCGGGAGAGGGGGTGCTCAAGGTGCCCCTGGGCACGCTACGTCGGAGGACCCAGGACAACGGAAAAACCTACAGGATGCGCTTCGCCCCCAACGACTCGCTGCGTTCTTTCAGCTGCACAGTGAGTAGAGCGGAAATTCTATTCTAAACTCCTACTATCCAACAAATATCCTCACGATTACTGTCGCGTGCCTCATTATTTTCTCGCTGACACATTCCAACTACTGTCATTATATTTTGTTTGTTTGCATACGCGTCATTCACCATGCTATTTACTTCCGTTCATTCTTGTAAATTTCGCTCTCCGAAGTGGGAAGCAAATGTGACGAGCACGTACGCTCGCACATCCCGGCAGAGGCCTACGACGGGTTGCCGCTCACGAGGCAACTCACAAGCGCATGATCGTAGGGACTGGATCTCCCACCACGTTCACCACTACTGGCCGACCGCAACCAGGACCGACCGTCTTAAATGCGAGACGGACAAATCGTAAAGGAGTGGAGTCGGGTGCGACTCGCCGAGCACATCGGAGAGCTCTCACCCGGTGAAACTGCAGTCCTCTTCATACCGATGCACAGGAGGCAACCCCATGGCTTCTCCCCTCCCCCCCCCCCTCGCGTTTGCATTATACCCCCATCGTCGAAACTGAACCATATTATCACAATACACATTTACAGGATCCAGAGCAGGGCTCACCACTTCAAGCAGGTGCCGACTGCCACGACAAGTGCACGACTGCCAAACATTTTTTCTGTCATTTTTTTTTTCGATTTCCAGGAATCCTGGAAAGGGTTAACAGTCGGTACGGTCACGGCTCGTTGCGGCTCATTGTTCACACCGAAGGGTCTGATTTTTTTCTACTTGTATTCACAATACATTTCATTTTTTCATTTCAAACTGTAATTTACCGTGAAGGATTAGGGACCAGTCCAACGACAAGATTTATGAGGGCCTGTTCTCGGGCCTGTTTGACCTAGTCTCGCGACTGCCACTGTCAGTATTTGCAGTCGCCGACTGCCTTTTGGTGAGCCCTGATCCAGAGTAACGCCGTGGACCCGGGGAGGTACCGCATACCGCACTCGCCGATGTAGTGCCTGACACACACAAACATCCTCCTGCACATTGGGACAATACCGAACGCACCCTCCTGTACGCGCTGCACACACACATACAACCTCGAATAGTTGTGCACACGCGCACCGAAAAACATCTGCACACACGCGCGCACATACACACACACACGCACACACATTCCCGTGTACGCACTACACACACACAAACGCCCGCACATTCGCACAATACCGGACGGTGTCTCCTGTACGCGCTACGCATACACACGCACACACGCACACTCGACCAATTGTACACACGCGCACCGAAGAACATCCGCACACACTCAACCATAGCACGCACCCTCATTCACCTCAAATCTTTGTATATGTTTTTTATGTGCTTATCTAAATAAAACGAGATGCTACTCTTGTATTCAGAGAAACTGTCTGTCTATCCTTAAAACCTGACCCTGGCTTAGGTTGAAGCGTCCGATAGGGTAAGTTAGACTAAGGGTAGGATCATTCACTTGGCCTCCGGCGCGGGGCCAAGAGCAATTAGACCGTTACAATATTGCTTAATGTAAATTTGTTCATTTTTGTTAATAAATTCTCTATTCTCAAATTAAACGATTTTTTT
>CAKNWW010347419.1:0-13905 GCA_932074435.1 Andricus kollari | reverse complement strand
CTTTTCTCTAAATGTACCTGAAAGTATGGAGCCGTTTTTCCTAAAGGACGACGAAAAAATGGACTGGTTGTGCCAAGATGTCATTAGGTAGTCGTGGGCACAATAATTTGTTATTGTACTACGTGGATGAAGTGCGGATGTGACTCCCGCCTTCAAAATTCCCGCAACTGCTAACACTCAACTTGGCGGATTCAGCGCAGTCCATTGGTCAACGTAGTCAGCATTCTCTAGCAGCGGCTAGACGCGGCAAAGCGCAGACGGAAGTTCCCGCATCGTAACAGCGAGCGCGCGAATACTGGGGGTAAAAATCCCTAAAGGCGCGAACCGATATGGTCAACGCGACGCAGAAGCGTTAAGTGGGCCGTCTGCGCAACCTCCCCTTGCGTGGTCTGAGCTTGCCGGTCGAGAGCATCAAGACTGTTGTTTACTCTTGGTCAGACCGTCGAACCGTGTTATGGTTAGAATACACATGTCACCGTAAAGGGAAATTTATTTGTACGGCCTATGCCTTTGTGTGATTGATTGCTAAGTTTTGTCTGAAATAAGATTTGAAAGATTGTTACAGCAACGCATAATAAGAGGTAAGATGGCCACATTATTCAGTAGTTACATTTTTTTTTTTTTTTTTTTTAAAAAATGTAAAATTTTTTAATTCACCCCATGGCGGACTGATGCGAAGTTCGATTTTTAACGGTCTTTAATCTTTCGGTCGTCCGGTCAAAAATGTTTAATTCGAGATTTGAGATTTGTTGTTTTGGGTCTACTTGTAGATGCCTAATAAATAATTTAACTATAAACTCTTTGTGAACGCGGGTCACATTTTCCGGAGTTTTCTCCTACTTTCTTTAAAAAAAAATTTGCAGTATGTATCCTTGTCTCAAAGGAATTTGAGTTGAATTTTGTTTTATTTGAATATATGTTCGTTTCTAAATATTTTATAAACTGTGTTTTATTTATGTCGGCTTACGCGACAAAAATCCCTCCGAATTTGCATGCATAATATTTGCAGGTTTATAGCCCACGCCACTCCACCGATTTTGGAGCCATGCCGGTCCTAATTCGCTTTAAAACTCATTATTTAGGCGGTGTTTCTTTAAAAAAAAACACCTGGCGCGAAAGATTTAATCTTTTATAGCCTCATTATGGTAGAAATCAATATTCCGTTATTATGGTTGAATATCGTGAATTCGTTTCCTTAATCTTTTGTAAAATAACGGGTTTTTCTAAGAAGAAAAGGTGCGTTATAGTAATCAAATACCCCGTCACAACTCCCCCTTCACAAGATTCGGCCCACTGGGGCGAACAACAGGCAGCAACCCTTCTCTCAACTTACTCATTGAATTTCTTAATATACAGTTTAATGCCTGAAGCTTGATAATTGCCAGACCCCGGTTCCGTACACCTTCCTTTATTGATGTTCCAAGAATTAATGAAAAAAGGAGATAAAATGAAATTAACGTTTTTGATTTTCTTTTGTGAGGTTTATCTCGCCCTTAAAGTCCCCTATCGCGTCAATGGGAATTGTACTCTCCGTAACGATTCTCAGTCTTCGTTCTTAATGTGCATTACATGCCTGAATTTATAGGTTAAAATTACTGGAATACCCGGAGTTGATTTCCCATCAGACGATCCTAGTTTAATATTCGTTCTTATTTTAAGTATAGCTAGTTTAACTTAGCGCTTAGTAAATAAAACAAAACCAGTTAATGTAAGAAGTAAGGCTTTTTATTTGTGGGGAAAATAAAACCGGCCCTTCCACTGGGCTGACAGCTACTTAAGAAAAAAAAACATAAGTGGGTTGATGATTACCCCAACTCTATTCCCTGGGGAGATCCCAAAGGAAGCATTGTAAATATAAGTGCCCAGTGCCCCCGCACTTATTGCACCGGCCTCCTATTTTTATAAATTATTCTTAAAACTAAAAGAGCTAAGCGACCGCGCACGAGACGTATATACCTAATTGGCGCTTTCTATGTTGAATGGGAACGGTTTCGAAGTCTAACTCGCTGCCCAGTTTCTAGTTCGCGATCGGACTGGGGCTCCGCGTTCCCCAGTTCCCAATTGAAATCCGTTTCAGGGTCGAGAAATACTTCCTCCCCCGCTCCTCAAGCTCCTCCTCTGATGCCGAATCTGGAATGTCGAATAATAGTCGATCGAATTCCGCTTGTTCCTCCGAATCCTCTACCTCGACCTCCTGGTCCTCGACGTACTTTTGAAGGTGGGAGGCATGATACCTTCCAGCCAGTCACCATTCTGGCGAAGCTAACTTATAGACATTTGGTGAAATTATTTCCACTACGACAAATGGGCTACTGAACTTCGGAGCCAGCTTTGCCGCTACGTGCCCACTTCTACTAGAGTACACTTGAGTCGGTTTCTTAACCTTGTCGCCTACCTTAAATCGCAAGTCGCGGTGTTGGCGATCATAATATTTGGCTTGTCTGACGAAAGCATGATCTTGGAACTTGCTCATAAGTTCTCTCAGATGCTCTAATCGCGCCATGCGAGTTGTCCAGACGGGGCTCCCGACCCAAATTAAGAAACGCTGGGGTCACCCGGTTGGTACTATGAAGGGCCGTGTTGTAGGCGAATCGGAACTCATTTAAGTGGAGATCTCAGTTTCTATGATCCTGGTCAATAAATGACCTGATCATGGTTTTGAGAACCCTATTGGTTCTTTTCACTGAATTAGCCTGTGGATGATAAAGTGCTGTGAACGAGTAGTGAATACCGAACTCCACAGCAAGATCGTTCACTGCGTTATTATTAAATTTAAGTCCGAGTGGAGTTCCTTAGGTGTTCCCCACCTTGTTATCACTAGTTCCAGGAACTCTCGATTAATGGTTTCCGCATTGGCCTTTTTGAAAGGTGTCAGCTCGATCTATTTCGAGAATAAATCCTGGAATACTAGGAGGTATTCATATCCCTTTTTACTTCGAGGGAAAGGACCCATGACATCGATTGCTACGACTGTCCATGGCTCCTGGACTATACGTTGGGTCATAAGCCCTCGCGATTGGGCATGTTCAGGTTTATTGAGCTGACATGTCTCGCAACTGTTAACGAAATACGTGATGTCCTTGAATATGCCAGGCCAATAATAACGGATTGCGGCACGATGGTAGGTCTTGTCCCTACCTAAATGGCCAGCTTCCGGTGTGCAATGAACTGCATGCACCAGATCTGATTAGAGGTTCTTCGGACCCACAAGTTTCCACGCGTCATAGCCGTCCATGATGTCCTCTAACAACAGATTTTTCCGATACTTAAGGAGCTCTCCGTTGAACCCTTTCCAACCATGGTACTTCCCGGGTGACTTCAACACAGCCTCACGCCGCCTGGCATCCCACTCGTCCTCGACAGGCATCATGGCCGCCATATGGTCGATTTCTTCATCCTCGAACATACGGGATAGTGCATCCGGCATTTGGTGCATCGATCCCTTCCGATGAAAAATTTCGAAACTATATTCTAGGATATCCAACGCCCAGCTCGCCAATCTGCCTGTCAGGGTTTTGAGGTTGTATAACCATCGGAGGCTACTGTGGTCAGTCACCACTGAAAAGTGATATCCTTCGAGATAGTAGCGAAATTTGTTAATGGCCCACACTACGGCCAGGCACTCCTTCTCAGTTGTCGAGTAATTCCGCTGCGCTTTGGACATCACACGACTAGCGAATGCGATCACACGCTCGTGCTTATCATGAATTTGGGTGATAACCACCCCCAAACCAAAATCACTTGCGTGCGGTGCTCGCAGATTCCAGCGTAGTCCTTAATGAATCGCCTATACCATGATGTAGCCCCTACGAATCGTCTGACTTGTTGCACATTTCTGGGTCGAGGATATTCAAATATGGGGCGGACCTTATCATCGTCTACTAACTACTAATCTCAATCCTATGTCAGCACATGGATGAAGAGTACGCTTTGAGTAAAGCGTCACCGAATGTATCCCATTATAGACAGAGCCTAAGTGCAGTTTTCCCGGCTTAGGCGGCGAGGTCTCACTTGAACATGAGTGGCGTGGCGTATCCAGTTGTTTAGTGGTGGAGGGAATACATAAAAGTCAGCGATGTTAATGATGTGAGAAGTGATGTTGGAGTTCTCTTTTGCTCCTATGTATATCCTCTACCTCCAAGCGGCTGGGTACGCCGCGCCACTTATGTATAAGTGAAACCACGCAGCCTAAGCTCGGAAGGTGAAACCGCACTCATAGCGAGAAAACGCGACAGAGAGCTTCACACCAACAAAGCGCGACGTGATGATTTACGCCGTCTAAACGGGACGTAGAGCAGTATGAAATAGAGGCGCTGATATTGCCCCAAGACGTTCATGAACTATATCAAAGTACTTGAAAAAAATTCTCTTCTCTTTCTTGTTGCAGAGTTAAGTTCGCAATTTGAGTGTTTATCTAATGACGAACCTATTCCTGGTGTTCCTCGTGTCGGACCTTCTGATTTTTCTATAAGATTTCATTCACCTGAGAGATATGTTCCTCCTGCCGACCATACTCTTCTTGCCAGGTCCAGGTCTCCTCCTGCCACTTTCGTGACTCCTATAAGGCGTCCTCCTCTTTACATGTCCATGGCTCCTCCTATAAGGCTTCCTTCTTCTGACGGATATGGATGTGGACTTGAACAACTAGAATTTATCCTGCCTAATTCTGTAACAAATCCCCACCGGATATTCGAACTTCGAAGATACGCTTTTCCTCTCGATAAAGGAATAAAAATGAAAATAGCAAGGAATTCCAATGGGTCTATGTCAACTCAAGAACAAATTGTATATTCAACATCCGATAGTGAAGTCTGCGCAATTTTGAAGAGTTTTGATGTTCTTGATGGAGTGTATTCATATGATAATTACCGTACAAAAAGAGCAAAAATAAACATGAAAAGTGACATGGTTACCATATTGATATAATGAATGAACATTAGAGAGAATCATTTATTAAACAATCTCTTTCCTTTTTGTTAATATATTTTTCTGAATAAAATAGATATTTGAAATATTCTTCAAATTTTCTATATGTATCATATTAAATACAAATTTTCCTTGACAGCCTTTTTGTTTAAATTAATATTTATTATTTGTAGGCATCCGCGCGAAGAGAGCCCTTGTGTTTGGTACATGGTTACATATAGGATCATATAGCCGGATAAATTTTCGGCACGTTAAGAGAGCGTCGGCAACGAGGTTTTCCTTCTTAGATACGTGGCGGATGTTAGTTGTTAATTGACCAATAAAGTCCAAGTACCTGTTGAAGAGCTGTTCCGATAGTGAAGTCTGATGCATCGCAGAAAATTGCAAGAGACGCGGTGATTCTAGGGTGCGCGAGTAACGTGGCTTGTGGCAAACTCTTTTTAGTCTTGACGAAAGCAGCTTTCGCTTCTGCCGTCCACGTCACTGGTGCACGTCCCTTGAGATCACCTTTATGAAGGTCGTTTAAAGGCGCATGAATCTCAGCTGCATTAGGAATGAATCTCTTGTAATAATTCACCATCCCCAAGTACTGTCTTAGTTGTTTCGCCATTTTCGGTTGAGGGAAATTCCGAATCACATTCACTTTGTCAGAAACAGGCTGAGTACCCCTGCTACTGTAGGCGCTGAAATAGTATTTCGATGTGCCGCATATGTTCTTCCCACGATTACGAGAATACCAGGATATCGTATATGTACGCGTAGCAAAAATCGAGGTCACGCAATACACCGTGCATGAACCTTTGAAATGTTTGTGCTGCATTTCGGAGACCGGACGTCATAAAGGAAAACTCAAACAATCCAAAAGGTGTTGTAATTGCTGTCTTACATATGTCCTCTTCGGACACTGGAATTTGATGAAATGCCTTCATCAGGTCGACGGCCGAGAATATTTCTTTGCCATCCAGCATCTGTGAAAAGTCCTATATGTGTCTCACGGGATATCTAACGGGTTCAGTCATTGCGTTGAGTCCGCGAAAATCGCCGCATGGCCTCCACTCGTCACCCGGTTTCGGTGCCATGTGAAGAGGGATGACCAGGAACTTCGCAATGATCTGGCGACTCCAAGTTTCAACATAACGTCGAAGCCTTTCTTTGCAGCCTGGAGTTTATCGGGAGCTAGCTTCCGTGGTTTGTGCGCGACTGGAGTTCCTGGAGTTGTTTTAATATAGTGGACTGTGCTGTGCTTCGTTTTGAGCTTGGAAGCCCAGTCAGGTCTAACGATATCCGGGAATCTTGATAAAAGGTCGTGGAACTGTGAAGAGCCAGTGATGATCTGGACACTCAATGCGTTCACCGTTACCGCTTCCTCGCAAACCGAATGTGACGTGACTGAATCAGTTTTTTATTTTTCGCGTCCACGAGAAGGCCATAGTGAGCTCAAAAATCTACGCTAAAAATTGGATACCTGACATCCGCTACCACTAACTTCCACACAAAATCGCGCCTGAGTTCAAAGTTCAAATTCATCAACGTTCTGCCATAGGTCGCGATTTTTGATCAATTTGCGGCGAAAAGTTCGTACCGCGTTTTTTCACGTTGCTCACGTAACCCGGAAATAGGAATAATGCACAAGTCAGAACCGGTGTCCACAAAAAATCGCATCTTTGATAAGGAATCCTTGATAAAGGTGCGACATGAAGAAGTAGGTGGGCTCAGGTCGTTTGCCGCGATTAACGACCGCCCGTTAAGTTTTTCCACGTTAGTATTATTCCACGGTCCTGTCGAGCGTCCTGCGTTATATGTACACCGTTGCGTACATTTCCTTGCATTCGGGCCGAATGTGCTGATGATGCCAGCATACTATTTCGGATTTGCGAAATCTCTAATCTTAAGCTCTTCAACTCCTGAGTTATCGGCAACATAACCCGTCTAAATTGCTCGACCAGATCATTTTCTGGAACCGATGTCGCTGCAACTGCATTCCCAATACACATGTCAGTCGATGAAAAGGCTGAGGCTGTAAGATTGGAACGATTTTCTGACAAATCCATGACAGAATCAGCCAAATCTGATACGCGATTCAACGCCAAATCCCTGTGTGCTGCCAGGATCGTTTGGATGTGAGATGGTAGACGGCGGAACCACAGACTACGGAGCATTGAATTCGGAACCGAAGAGTCCGCCAATCCTTGTAGATGTCTTGAGAACTACGACGGTTTTCAGTCTCCTATCACTTCCATCTCCAACAGACGGCACGTCTTTTCTTCTTGAGAAGAACTTATTCTCTTAATCAGCTACTCCTTGAGGGTCACATATGCATTTCGCGCTTGTGGGTTAACAATTATCTCACGCACTTCTTTAATTGTCCGTGGTTCGAGGGCTTGTGTAACTGCAGTAAATTTGTCTTCATCCCGAGTCACTCCCGCTAACGCGAAGTTTCGCTCCGTTAGCGAAAACCATAATTCCGGATCGGAAGGAATAAACGGTGATAACCGAAAATATGCCCGGTTATTGGTTAGCGCACTCCCCAACGCGTTAGCTATTACGTTATCACTTTCACTGTTTAATACTATTTCGTCAAATTTTATTGATATTATGCGCACTCGCTGCATTTCACTCGATCACAATCGAACTATTTCCCACTACCATTAGTTAATGCACTGTTATTTATTGGTGTTTTTGTCAGAGATAACACGCGATTTTCCGAATAGATCACGTCCTGGAAACCACTTTGGTTTTCGACAATAAATCCGTAAATCCGTAAAATCACATCCGTACTCCAAACTTTGGGTGTCGAGCTAAATGGTCGGCTAATGCAAAGATTACAGTCCTTCCGAGGCGAAAGCTATACCAATGTAAATACAAATATAATAAATGTTCTGAAAGTGAAAGCTCAACAGAATTAAGAAAACTGTTAACATAGACATACGATATATAAGGGTAGATCAATTTACATTTTACAACTACAATGAAATTACACAAAATGAAAAAACTAGAAAGCGAGTGTGATTATAGTCACCACACACACACACACACACATACATATATATATATATAATTAAAAAATAAGGTTAAACAACCACCGCAGGGTCCCACTGGGAGCAACTGCCATCCACAAATGACACCGGCTCCCAGTAGGACCGCGGTAAATCACATTCATGGCCACGTCTCACAACCGTGACATGGGTGGTCACAGGACACGATGAAATCACAACGACAAGCCGGCGAAACCCTCGTGTGTTTTGAGGACACGAAGCGACCTAAGGATGACAGCTTTCTGCATCCATCTCGTAAGTGCCTTGGCGTATTTTTGACACGCGTGTATAGCTCTAAGGTTACGAACCAGTGATAGTTTCGCATCTCCGAGAGCGTTATGCGATGGATTCATACGGAATGAAAATTTTATTCGGTCTGGTGCGGAATCAATCTCATTGTAATCGTAATCCATCGAAAGGAATCGGAGTTCTTCGGATTCAAAGGGACAGCTTGAAAGACATAAGAATACACCTCTCTGTTCTGCCGGTCAGACTACTTTCTTTTCTTCGAATTTGGCAGAAAACTGCCTTTGTGCGAATGTTCTTTGAGTTTACGGTTGAAACGCAAGCTAATCTGATATTTATAACTTCTGATTCGCACTCAGCTGATCAAAAAAAATAAGGATACACTGCTCTAATCTATCGGTCAGACCACTTTTTTGTCGAGCTGTGTAATTGCAGAGCTGCATGAAGTCTTAAAGCACAAGTGTGGTGCCCTCAGTAAAAATTCAATAGCAGAAAGAATTAAGTTTATATGTCCAAAAGTACGAAAATGAATCCGCATCGGAATAAAACATAAATATTATTCAGCTTTTAATGTGAAAAAGAATTTTAGTTTTGAGACTCTAAACAAAGATACTTCAAGTGAACAATTTGAGTCTAATGTTAAAGTTCATGCGGATCCGAATGATCTTGTATATGCACTAAAATTTTATGATGATACTAATTATTCACTACAAAGCCCTGAGTGTCAAGCAATTATTCATACATTACGCCAAAGTGACATTATATATTAATGACTAGGTTACTATTACAGTTGAATAAATATTGATATTAAATAAATAAAATCGTGTGCGTATTTAATCCTACTTCCCTTTTCTAATAATTTAGGTTAGTAACACATTCTAATGTTAACGTTAATCTCAAGTTAAATTACTGTTATAGTAATATCAGTCTAAAGAGAGTTTTTTTGTAAACCAGATTTATTACAAATTAATTTCAGTCTCAGGCAATTTATTTTAATTCGACAAATTTAAAGTTAAGCTCCAATTCGCCTGAATGCGTCAGCGCGAATACAGTTAAAGGCTGGCCTATACAATCGAATTCGTAAGCTGTATATTTATTTAGATATTTATTTAGATCTATAGAATGGATTAATACCGCAGCAACAAAAAAATAATTGACACGGATTGGGGCAGATTACCATTTTTGAATGCGCGTGAATCCCGTTTCCTGATTCGTTTAAACGAACTTAGACGCAATTAGATGAATTGAGTCTACGTGAATTGAATGCGTGTGAATTCATATATGCGTGGTCCATGTCAATATGACAAAAATTAATCAAAAGTGCATTTGTCGAGACTTAAATCAGCGATTATTCGTGTATTAATCCACAGTGTCCCCACTGAGCTACGGGACAATTTACTAAACTTTTACAATAAATTCTGTATACACAGCTCGTTGGTTTTCCTGTTACGGATTAAACTGTATAAATCAACACTTGCTGAAATTCGCCGCATCGAATTGTCTCGAATTCCGTTCTGACGCATTGAATTCGCTGACTTCAAACTTTTGCACCGTTTTAGTATGTATAGAAAAATTGGAACTAGAAATGCCGTCTTCTCGAATTTACACGCATTGACACACTGGTCCACATATAGTGGAGTTTATGTTATGACCACAAGTTACTAAATATTTGATTTGGAATTTTGCCCAGCATCAGCCTCATGCATCTTCTCTAGAGTGGCAGGCTCATCCTCGATGAAACTCAGGAGCCTTGGTGGTAACAATACAACGTAGCCATTATTTAGTTCAACGACGATTATGGCTCCACACTTCGTCTGAATGGTCAGTAAATGTGTTAGCAGATATCTCTGCCAATATATGGCGCCATTTTAAACTTACATTGTTGCGTTGCTCTTTTGGTATTATTACGTTATTATTTATTATAGGTCAGTAAAACAGGGAGGTTGGTAAATGTGACTTAGTTGATATATTTTCTAAAAGGTGGAACAACAACTAAGTTGCTATTTCTACGCATCGTTAATAGTGGGCGCCACCGTTAGGTTGGTAAAACCGGAATGTTGGAAAATATGTTAGTTGATATATCTACCAATAGATGTCGCAACTATAGACTTAACATGTAACAGAACCTGAGATCACTTGGCCTTTTTACCATCACCGGCATTTAGCTATTACCCCTACCAACTTCGCATGCACAGGAACCTTTTACAATGTTCAGCAACTTCCAATAATGCTCATAAACTCGCCAATCCGACAGCCCTACTGCCACTCGTTGTCTCTTCTGTGCTGCTGCTCGTATGTTCCCTCTGCTCTGCTGCTACTTGTTCATTTTCTGTACTTTGCCGCTGTTCCTGCCTTGTCTCTGCCCCTCCGTTGTGGCTGAGGTGTCAAGCCGAAGCCTTGAGCTAAAACGCGCTTATATGTGACCGTCCGCGTTCCTGAGTCACTCTTTCATTTCCAATCATTAGAATTTTTTTAAGTTAATTACTTTTCTTGTTATTAAGCTACAACCATAGGAGTGATAAGCGTACGCGGAGACGGAACGAGAGGCCTTAGTAAACTAGCCCCACCACTTACAACTACAGCTGTTCGCGACGTGTCCGTCAGCTCCATTGGCTCGTGCCTAAAAGTGTAGTGGTAAGTGGAGAGGGTGCTTTTCGCAGGCGCATCACCACAACAGAAATTCTGGCTTGCGGACTTAGCTACGATCGCCCGTCCTGTAAAATTCAGCTTTGACGCATTAGGTCCCTTTCTACGCGAACGGTCACATATGAGAAGCAGTGGTTCCCTTTCCACCCGACATACAACAGACACTCTAGTAGTGGGGGCTTGTGAAACAACCAGTGCGCATAATGTTAATGAGATAAACACACTTCAAAGATACACAATGAAAACCTAAACTATTTTGCAGAGACTTTATTAAATATTTGTCGAAAATCTTTTACATTTTTCCGTTGTAATATGACTATGATTATTTCAAGTTTTAGTTTTTAATTTGTCACATTATTGATTTCAGAAAATTACACTGCACACTGTGGTTAAAAAAGCAGTACATTCAAATTCAAATTAGTAGAAGTAGATTTTTCACCACCACACCGTGAGGTCTGAAATTTCTCTGCATCGCACCAAGTTCTGTTTATGGTGGAGGTTCAGATCTGCACTGTGGCGCAGGATTTCCCACTGAAAATCGTAAATTTGTATCTTTCATTATTTAATACTAACATTTTAAAATATTATTTCAAACATACACACGGTCGTATTGTAAATAGTGTATTTTTGAGTTACTGGGGTCGTATTAAATATAAATACGTAAAAAATTGATTAAAAAATTTACGTCGCTATTAGCCAAATATCGGTTATGAATTTTTTTTCTTATGCAGGTTTGTAAATAAAAGTGAAATCGAAGAAAAAATGAAATTTCACGTAAAGTTCTGATTCGGAAAATGTAATGCTTCGTTTTTGGTAGTTTTTTGGCACCTACTATTAGGAAAAAAATTACTGATATAGTCGCGCAGAATTTTTGCAGGAATTTAAAAAAATCTCTAGCATAAGCCAAAAGTTAAACTATTAATTTTAGCACTTTTTCAAATACAAATTTACCATTTCAAACGTTTTTCAAGAAAAAAATAATTGATTATATTATCATATTAAATATATTATTTGCCAAATGCCGGGACGACAAATTCTGGCACACACCGACGAAACTACACTGTCGTATAACAACTGTGTGGTGCGCGGCTAGGACTGTGTATTTTTAAACCTTTTTGAGTTTGGGAATTGTCAGCGAGCGAGAACCATTATTTTCACTATTGAAAAACAATAAAAATTTATTCATAAAAAATGTATATTGTCTTGAATTTTGTAGAGAAAATATCGCACTATCCTATATTTTCCTCTCAACGTATTAATGATTATATCATCGTTCACCAAAAAGTAATTTATCATTCACTGAATTTTGCTCATATCCGCCATTTCCAAACTCGGAATTTTAATTTTCTTGGAAAGTTTTCTGTCCCATGTCATGATTATATTTCTTTTCCAAAATACCCTGTTACAAATCATAATGAGAATCACATTGCCGGTGATTTACCGAATACCAAAATTCCCGGTTTTCTTATTTCCCTCTCAGGTAGACACACTGGAGACTAGATAAAACTACGTTTATTCCCCAGGTCGCAGAAAAAAGATAATAAACGCAGTCTTATGTAACATGTATTTTGCCGAAGAATTTATTTAGACAATTTCGTAATTGGAATATTTATTAATAATATCTCTACTTACAGCCTGCTCCGCATCCATAGCAACAGGTATTATCAAAGACCGAACATGGACCCTTTTTTAGGCAATCGGGGGAAGGATTAGGTCCATTCGCAATCACAAGAGTCACGTACATCAGAGCGAATAAAGCGATTAGCAACAGTTTCATTTTTATTCAAAAAATGAATATTTTTCCTCTTGCTCGTTTGCAGCTTATATACCATGCAAAGCCAGCTATCTAACCGCCACAGGATTATTAATCGACTACATATACAAAACAAGAAACAGAAAAAAAAGCGTAAACAAAGTCTTTTAAGATTATTGAGGCTAGCCAATAAAGCGGCTTCATATACCCAGCACGAAACTCGAGAACGAAAACAAAGTCGTTTAAAATTAACGAGGCCAGGCGAAAAACCGGCTACACTTACACAAAACAAAACTGAAGGAGAAAAAAAACAAAGTCGTTTAAAATTATTGAGGCTTGTCAATAAATCGGCTACAGGTGCTCAACACGAAATTTAAAATAAAAAACAAAGTCGTTTTAAAATTAAAGCGGCCAGCGAATAAGCCGGCTGCACATGCCTAACACGAAATTGATATTGTGACAAAATGAGCAATTCCAAACATATTATTTTTTATCTAGAAGAAAATTGCTTGAATGAATTAGATATTAATCATCATTCTGCATATGTACTTAAGAAACATAAATAATTAATTGATTGTATAACCCGGAGAGCAAAAAAGGTTTTCCTGAACAGTCCAGCGGAAGGTCCGGAGAATTCCGAAAAATGTTCCAGGAAGATTTCCGGAAGTAGATTAATAATAAATTAATTTAGCTAATTCAAGGAATTCATGGAATTCACGGAATTCAAGGAGTTCATGGAATTCAAGGAATTCATGGAATTCTAGGAATTCAAGGAATCAACGGAACTTAAGGAATTAATAGAATTCCTTCAAATCATGAAATTCCACGAATTCTTTCATTTCCATGAATTCCTTACATTCCATGAATTCCGTGAATTTCTTGAAGTCCATGAATTCCTTGAATTCCATGAATTTCTTGTGTTCATCAGTTCCTTGAATTCCATTAATTCCTAGAATTCCGTTTCCACCAAGAAAATTAATGTTTCATAAAAAAAAAGAATTTCCAGCAAAATACATCAATTATCAAAAAAATTGTGCAATATTAAAGCCAAAATGACGAAAATGATGAATCTAAAAAAAAATGAATTTTCAACCAGTGCTCAACCCAAAAGATTATATTTTAACTCGAAAGATCAATTTCCTAAAAATGAAATAATTAAATTTGCAACCAAGTACTTGAATTTCTGATTAAAAAAGATGAATATTTTAATTAAGCCAAGTAGATGAATTTTCCAAAAATAAAACTTTTTAATAAAATACATGAATTTTCAAGTAGAAAAGATCAATTTTCAATAAAAAA